>MCFG01000054.1:217500-229322 GCA_002104895.1 Anaeromyces robustus | reverse complement strand
TTATATATACAAGTTTTATTTTTTTTTTTTTTTAATAAAATAACAAAAAACTATCCAACACAATTTTTTATATAATTATTTTTTAAATTATTATTATTATTATTATTATTATTATTATTATTATTGCTAATTAATTATTAGTTACTGTTATTATTATTATTATTATTATTATTATTATTTAATTTTTAAAATTTAAAGTTTTAAATTTTTTAAATTTGACGAATTAAAATTTTTTCTTTTGCCTTTTATTATTATTGATGTTTTATTATAATGTAACCATTCGTAGCAATTTAACATTTTATTATTTGTTTATTTTAATAATATGCTTATTTCTAAAGAAAAAAAGAAAAAAAGAAAAGAAAAATAGAAAAAAAGTATATACTAAATAAATAAATGAATAAATAAAAAAAATTAACCAATAATTATAGAAATTAATAAAAACAAAAACAAAAAAAAAAAACAAAAAAAAAATTATAATAATTCTAAGAATATCAATAAACTTTGGTATTTATTTCATGGAAAAATATCTAAAAATATAATAAAATAAAAAAAAAAAATAATAATTAAAAATTATATAAAATTTTAGAAATAAAACTCCATAATAACTTATTTAAATATGAAATTTATTATTATAATAGTCTATATCTAATATAAATAAATAAATGAATAAATAAATAAATATATATGTAAATAAGTAAATATATTCTTAATTCTTAATTCTTTATTATTAGTTTTTATTTATTTATTATTTATTTATAATATTGGTTATAATATATAACCAAAACTTAACCCATTAAATAATATAATTATTTAATATAAAAAGAGTTTTAAAATAATCATAAAAATAAAAAAATATTATTTGAATAATTGAGTATAAAAATGTTTTAGTTTTTTATTATTATTATTATTAAAAAATATTAAAAAATATTAAAAATCATTGTATACATGTTAGTATACATTTTAGTATACATAGAAGTATACATCAAATATACGTATAAATAAATTAATTAATTAATTAATTAATTATTAAACTTTTTTTTATTCTATTTATATTTATTTTGTATTAATGATCATATATCACGTGAATAATGACCTTCCGTAAAATTTTTATAAATTTTTTATTAAATTAGTTTAATCTATTTTGATACATTTTTTGTACATAAATATTTTATTATTCCTAATTTTTATTTTTATTTTTATTTTTATTTTTATTTTATTAATTAGTATATATAATAATAATTAAAATTTTTATTTTTTCATAATATAACTAATTTTATTTTTTAATTTTTTTAATTATTATATAAAGTTTATTATTTATTATTTTTAATTTAAAATAAAAAAAGGGAATAATAAAATTGAAAAAAAAAAGGTGTATTAATAAATGAAAAAAGGTGTATTCCTATAAATCATAGATGTATCATTTAGGGTTATTTCATATTAAAATTATATTATATTATAATATTATTATTATTATAATTATTTTTTTTTAATAAAAATTTTTTTTTATATTTTTAATTATTATTTTAATTACTTTTTATTAATATTTTTTTTTTACATTTTTTTTATAATTAACCAAAAAAAAAAAAAAAACATTTCAATCTATAGAGTTTTTAAACTATTTAAAGTTAATACACTGTCACCGTTAATTAAAGTATATTGGTTATTGAGATTTATTAAAATAATTGATTCATACAAGTTTAAAAATTTCATCAAAAAAAAAAAAGAAATAATAAAATAATAAGATAAATTATAAAATATAAAAAAGAAAAGGTTATTTGAAAAATTAAAAAGGAAAGATGCATAGATAATTATAATAATTATAATAAAAAAAAAAGTGGTTTAAATTTTTAAATTGATTAAAATGTACGGCAATTAATAAATACTAAAAATGTTAAAAGAAAAGAAAAAAAAATTTTTTTTTTAAACAGCATAATAAATTAAAATGAATTTAAAAACTTTAATTTTAATCCACTTTTATTAAAATTAATAATTTTTTAATAAAAGTGGATTAAAATTTTAATAAAAGATTAAAATCCTAATAATAATAAAAATCAAAAAAAAAAAAAAAAAACAAAAAAAAACAAAAAAAAGAGAAAAACAATAAAAACAAAAAACAAAATAAAAGAATAAAAAACAAAAAATAAATACAAAAAATAAAAACAAAAAAAAAAAGTGCCGTTTAATCAAACTCATGTTTTATCCTTATTTTTTTTTTAATTTTTTTATTAAATATTTAATAAAAATAAAAATAAAAAATAAAATTTAAAATTTAAATCAATTATTAAAAAATAGTTTAAAAGTATTAAAAAACAAACTTTTTTTTTATTATAATAAAAAATAAAAATGAAAAAAAAGTATTTTCTTTTTTCTATTTAATTAGAGATAAAATAAAGATTAAAATTTAAAAATATAATTAAAATAATATTTTTAACACAAATAAAAAAAAAGGAAGATATTAAAGATAATAAAATAAAATAAAATAATAAAAGTATTAATGTATAATGTATAAAATAAAATAAAAGGTATTAATTAAATATATATAAAATGTATATTGAAATATTGAACTAATAATAGTTTTTTTTATTTTTTTAATTTAGTTTAAATTATGCGGCAGTCACTTTAAAACATATCATTTTAATTTGTTTTTTTTTTTTTATAAAGGCTAAAATGGTTTTATAAAGTTTTAATAAGATTGTTTTATCTATTTATTTATTATATTGTTTTGTTTTATGTTTGGAATGTTTTTGTTTATTTTTTTGTTCTTGAAAAAAAAAATATCAAATTATCAAATATTTATTTATAAAAAGCTTATTAATAATAAATTTGTATTGAGTTGAATTTTTTATTAAATAATTAAAATAATAAATCATAACAAATATTTTAATATTTAATAATAAATAAATATAATAATAGGTAATAAAATTTGTATATGTTTTGTATTTGTATTTGTATATATTTTGTATATTACAAAATTTTAACTCTAATTAAAACAAAAAAGAAAATATTTTATATACATACATACATACATGAACTAATACATTATTTATTTATTTTATAAAGTTTATTCATTTAATTTATTTATATTATTTATTGGTTTAATAAATTTATTCGTTTATTTATTGTAGGGATCAAATTCCAAATTTATTAGTTCATTTTAATTTTCAATTTTTAATTTTTAATTTTAATTTAATTTTTAAAATTTTAGTTTTTTCTTTTTATTTTTCTATTTTTTTAACCATTAAAAAAAACCATTTTTTATTATTATAATTTTTTTATATTTTAATTATTTTATAAATATTATAAATAAAATATTATAATTTTTTTTTATTTTTTAAATTTTTTATGTTATGTATTGTATGTATCAAATCTATTTGGGAGATTAGATTTATTTAAAAATGAATCCAAAAAAAAAGCAAAAAACAAAAAAAAATATTTTTAAAAAAAAAAAAGTACAAAAAAAAAATAATGTAATAAATTATGTAATAGATATAAAATAAATAAATAAATAAATAAAAAATAAATAAATAAATAAATAAATAAATAATAAATTAATAAATAAATATATAAATAAATAATAATAATAAGCATAATAAATAAATAATAATAGCTAACTAAATAAATAAATGAAAAATAAAATTGTATTACTTAATAAATAAATATATAGATAAATAATTAAGTAAATAAATAAATAAATATTAAATAAATAATAATATTTATTTGTATTTTATTTTTATTTTTTAATTTTTTTTGTATTTCAAAATCTTTTATTTTATTTTTTAATTATAAATTATTTAAATTAAATATAAAAAATTAATATTTTAATATTTAATATTTTATAATAAAGTCTAGAATAACTTTTAAAAAAAAAAAAAAAAAAATATTAAATCTATGAAGGAAGGAAATGAAAAATAAAAATATATTAAAATTATAATTATAAATATAATAATTATAATAATTATAATTTATTAATTTAATATTTTAATTGATGATGAAATAAATAATAATTAAAATTATATATTAAAATAAAAAAAAGAAAAATCGAAAGAATAAAATAAAAATTCAATAAATTAAAGTTTTTATCTTAAATAGTTAAAAAAATGTAACAAAATAATTTATATATAAATAGAAATTAAAAAAAAATAATTTAAAAAAAAATTAAAAAAAAAATAAAAATAATAAAAAAAATAAAAATTAAGATTTTTAATAATGTAATATAATGTATATCAAACATAAAGATTAAAGATAAAATAAAATGTAATTTTTTATATTATATTAATGATTTTTTATTGACATTAATTTAATTAATTAATATTTAAATTCATTTAATTATTGGTTTATTTAATTATTCAATTATTTACCAATATATTCATTTATTCATTTAATTATTTAGGGTTATTAAATTTTTTTTAATATGTTTAATTTAATTTACCAAAAAAAGTGTATGTGTATTATGTGATACCTTCCATATTTAACAGTGGCTTATTTTTTAATTTAAAAATCACATGATCTATATGGTAAAAAAAAATTAAAAAAGAATTTTAGAATGTTGTTTAATTATAATTTTTGTAATACAAGTAATATAAATAAAATAATTGAAAAATATTAAAAAAAAAAAAAAAAAAAAAAATTGAATTTTAATTAGTATTTTATTGTTTTATTGTTTTATTTTTGTAATATCATAATAAAAATCAATTTTAATAATAATAATAGTATTATTTTTAAACGAATTTGAAATATATAATTATATTGAAAGATTGATATGATATGATATAATAAAAAGTAAAAAAAAAAAAAAAGGGAATTTAAGGAATTCTGATAATAGTATTGATAAAACTTTTTTTATTTATTTTAAAAAAAAAGAGTTTTATATAGTATAACATATGTGGCGCATTATTATTTTTTTATTGTTAGGAAGAGGTTGCTCTAGACCTTACTGTATTGTATTATTAATTACAAATACAATATTTTATGAAACAATATAATATTTCTTAATTTCTTATTTCTTATTTCTTATTTATTTTTTTTTTTTTAAAAAATTGTATTGTAGTACTTTTAAAATAATGTACTTTTAAAATAATGTACTTTTAAAATAATGTATGAATATCCTAATTATTATTATAATTATAATTATTTCATTTCATTTATTCAAGTATTATTATTTTATATTTTTTTATATTAATTCTACAAAATTATATAATAAAAATAATTATATAATTATATAATTACATAATTAATAATAATAAATAATATATTAATCATAATACCTATATATTTCAATATTATCAATATTATTAATTATTAAAAAAAAAGGTTACAATATATATTATTAGAAATACAAATAAAACTAAATTTAGGCAAATAGACTATTTTTTTACCTATTATATATTATATATTATTTATTATTTATTATCTTTTTTTTTTTTTTTTTTCTTTTTTTTTTAATTTTTAAAAAATTTTTGAAAAAAAAATTTTTTTATTCGTTCTTCTATCATTATTCTACATCATTCTAAACTCTATCATTTTAATTGACTGCATAAACCTAAGTCAATAATTAAATTATAATTTCATCATTATTTTAGAATTAATGATTAATTTTTATAAAATACAACTCAATTTGATTAATAATAACTCATCATTCTATGTATGTTCATTTTAATTGTATTAAATTTAATAAATATTAAAATGAAACTTTTATTGAACGAATAAAAATGAATTTTGTTTCAAAATAAAAAGGTTTTTTATTATGTAATTAAAAAAAAAATTTTTTTTTAAAAAAAAAAAAAAAGGTTGATGTAATGTAATAAAATAAAATGTATATTATATATTGTATATTATAAATGAATGTCTCTTTATATTATATATATATGATATGGGAAGTGTGCATTTCGGCAATGTATTTCGTAAATGTATCGCGCATTAAAATAACGTATTATTTAAATGTATTATATTGTGGCTTATAAATTAAATTAATAAAAAATTTATTATATTATTAAAATCAATATTTTATTTATTATTGATTTATGAAACCAATTTATTAGTGGTATCTTCTTTTTATTAATATTTCTTTTTTTTTTTTATTTAACTTATGAAATAAATAAAATATTAAGTGAAATTTAAAATTTATATTTATAATTCTTTAAATTATGATTGTGAAATAAATAAAATATTAAGTGAAATTTAAAATTTATATTTATAATTCTTTAAATTATGAAATAAATAAAATATTAAGTGAAATTTAAAATTTATATTTATAATTCTTAAAATTATGAAATAAATAAAATATTAAGTGAAATTTAAAATTTATATTTATAATTCTTTAAATTATGAAATAAATAAGAAATGTTTTAATATACAAGTACTAGTATATAAACTCTCTTAAAAATTTTTTATATAAATGTGGCGTTAAAAATATTTATATAAATTTACAATATGAAATGTGGCGTAAAGGACCTGTCAATGCAAAAAATTTCATGTACATTGCCAAAATGCTACACTCAGATATGATATATGTGTATGTGCGTGTATATTGTATGTATGTAGGTATGTATGTATGTATGTATGTAATGTTATATAAAAAGATTTATTGGATTTATTGGATTTTTTTTGATTTATATTTATTTTACTTTAATAAATCCATTTACAGAGTTACTTTAATTTTTAAATGGACCTTTTTTTTTTTTTTTTTTGATGCTGATATTCAGTATTATTCTTATTATTATATCATAAAATCTATACATATATATATATATTTTTTTTTTAATTAAATATATTAGATAAATAAAAAAAAAATTTTTTTTTTAATGAATGATAATATACCTTTTTTTTTTTATTAAAAAAAAATATAATTCGATAATAAAATACAGAAAAATGAAGTTTATATGAATAAATATGGACTATTGAATTTAAATAAAAAAAAAAAGAAAAAGAAAAATTAATATTGAAAATATTGAAATAAATAAATAAATAAATTAAAATAATGCTTAAATATTAAAAATTATAATAAAAAATTATAATAATAAATGTTTTTCATATTTAAAGTAATATGAAATTAATAAAAAGGGTTTTTTTTTTTGTAATAAATATGTAATCTGATATAAAAAAATGATAGGTTTTTAGATATAAAAAGATATAATATATCTATAAGAATATAATACATATATACATTATCCTATATATTTTTTGTTTTAAATATAATATTAATTATATTTATGTTTTTTCAATGTTTTAATTTTTTATTTTATATATTTTAACTTATTCATCTAATAACTCCTAAGGAAAGCCTATAAAATTAATAATTATTAATAAAAAAAAAACATTATTATTGTTTTTTTTAACAATTACAATAATTTTTTTATTTTTATTATTATTTTTGTTAATTTTTTTTGTTTATAATTTCAAGAATAGTTAAAAATTATATAGAGAGATTATATTTTTTTTTTGATATATAAAATTTTATTTCTTTTAGTTAATTTGATGTTACAACAAGATAAGATACCTTGACCTAATATAGAAAATATTAAATTTTCTATATACAATACTATGATATAAATATTATTGTACTTTTTATAGATTCTAATATATATATATATAAAAGAATCAATGATATTTTTAAATATTTGAAAATATATATATATATAATTTTTATACTATATTATTTTTGAGATAATAAAGAAATTGAATAAATATATATAAAAACAAAATTTAGCTACTTTATTAATTAATTAATGAAAAAAAAAATAACAATTATTAAATGTTGTCTACTAAATTAATAAGTATATATTGAGAATACCACAAAAAAAAAAGGTTTTTTTTTTGTTTAAAATAAATCTATATAAAAATTTTAAAATATATGTAAAAAAAAGAAAAAGAAAAAGAAAAATAATTTTAAATAGTATTTTTTTACAAAAAATTTTTTAAATAAAGAAAAAAAAGAAAAAAGAAAAATAATTTTAAATAGTTTTGTTTTTTTTACAAAGAATTTTTTAATTTCTTAAAAAATAAAACTTTCGATTATTCTAAAAATTAAAAATTTTTAATTTTATTTTATACTTTTTTTTTTTTTTTTTTTTTTTTTTTAAATCAATAGATATAACTAATAAAAAAAAAAAAACTTTATAAATGAAAAAAAAAAAATTTAAAAATAAAAGGTAAAATAGTTTTATATAATATAAATTAATATTGCAAGATTTATTATATTATATATATATAAATACATCAAACTTGAAAAAGAGACTTTTTTTTTTATTTTAATTTTGATGATAAAAACAATGGAAATTGTGATTGTGATGATTATTGTTATAGTTATAGTTATAGTTGTAGTTATGGTTAAAATTGTGATAATTATAATTATATTTATAGTTATGGTTATGATTGTGATGTTGTGGTTATAGTTATAGATAATCGAGGTCCATATTAGTATATTATTATCTATACTTATAAAAAATTTAAATCCATAAAATTGTTCTTTCATGGTTTTATTATATATCTTGATAGAAAATTTCTTTACAATGATTATTGCATATTGTATATTCTATAAATAAATGAATTTAAAATATTTTTTCTATGATGAAATTTTATCACTTACATAAATCATATATAACTATCCTTTCTTTCTTTCATTCAAATTTCAATCCAATATTTTTCAATTAATTATTTTATTTTAATATTCCATTTTATTCAGTTCATTTCTTTTAAAATTATATAATGATATAGTAAGATTTTTATTTTATCTTTTTTTTATTTTTATTTTTAATTTTTATATAAACATTAAGAGGATAGTATATATACATTTAAATATATAAATATAATAAACATAATAAATATAAATATTTATAATCAGGTTTATCTTCACATCTTTTTTTTCTTCAGTTTAAAGCTTGTGTAGGAATATTCTTTTACATTTCTGTATTATTCCAATTTATAATTCCAAACCCTATACACACATATATTTTTTTTTTTTTTAATAGGCTAATCAATTACTATAATATATTCATCTTTATTAATATTTAATTCATCTAGCTTAAAAAACTATTGAACCCATAAAAGAACAACAGCTAAAATACTTTATATTATTTATCATCAATGTATATCATCATTATCATTATCATTATTATTATTATTTGAATCCATATTAAGAGTAGTATTATTTCCTGAAAAAAAAAAAAGAACAAGTCTTTTGTTAACCCATTTATAATTTATTTATTCTTTTCTTCTTGTTATTTCTTTCTCTCACGTTTTATTTATTTCTCTCTTTTGGTTTCTTCCACTCATTTTTGTTTTTTTCTCTCATTTTTATTTATTCTTCTCTTTTTATTTCTTCTTCTCTTTTTATTTCTTTCTTTCTCTCTCTCTTTTTTTTTTTTCTTTTTTTTTTTTTTTTTTCTATTTCTTCTATTGCTTACTCATTATTTCTAGAAATAATAGTATGTCTTTTTTGTTTACTATAAATAGTTAATTTATCATTTATTATTATTATTATTATTATTTTTTATTATTATTTTTTTTTATAATTAAATGAATTTCTATCTTTATTTTTGGTGTTATCGTTTGACTTTGACATACTATTAAGCTCATTCATAAGTTCTTCAA
The DNA here is from genome assembly GCA_002104895.1 of Anaeromyces robustus. NCBI lineage: Eukaryota > Fungi > Neocallimastigomycota > Neocallimastigomycetes > Neocallimastigales > Neocallimastigaceae > Anaeromyces > Anaeromyces robustus. The sequence continues at coordinate 219,734 of MCFG01000054.1, read as the reverse complement.
TTGTTTTTAAATTTCCAAGTTCTTTTTTCGAATTTGAAGAATAATCATTTTCAATATTTATATTATTCAATGAATATAATAAATTATCTATTTCTTTAATTGAAGAATATGAAGAATATAAATTATATTTTTTATTTTGACTCATTTTATTTTTTTCATTAGTATTCAAATTATTTGAAATTGTTGAATTTGTTGTCAATGAATTTTTGCCTTCATTATATATTTTTGTATTTTTACCAATAAGTTCATTGGTTATTTTATTAAGTTCTGCAAGTTCATTATACTGATTTTCAAGTTCTTCATGAGTATATAAAGTATTTTTATGGTCTTGACCATTATTTATAAAATTGTTTGAGGAATTAATATCACTTAATAAAGGATATAAATTATATTTATTATTATTCATTTTGTTTTTAAATAAATCACTTAATGTTATTGAATTTGTTTTATAGGATTTATTATTATTATTATTATATTTATAAAATCCTTTTTTTGGTTCTGGCATATTATTATTATTATTATTATTAAGTTTTACAATTTCTTTATTTTTATTAATAATTTCATTTGTAATATTATTAAGTTCTGCAAGTTCTTTGTAATGATTTTCAAATGCTTGATGTTCTTTATAATGTTTTTTAAGTAAAGATTCTTCATTTTGATTTTCAAATAAACGTGATTCATTATTATTATATTGTGGATTAACATTATAGGAATCATTAGAGTTATTATTTTTATAATAATATCTTGTAAAACTATCTTTATCCATTTCGTCTATTGAATATATATTTATTATTTTTCTAAAAAACAAAAAAAAACAAAAAAACAAAAAAATAAACAATTTTATTTTATTTTATTTTTAATTCAATATATTTAATATATTATTCTTTGCTACTTAAAAAGTTATAAAAGAATTTTTATGTAACACAAAAAAATGAATTAAAGTTTAAAAAAGAAAACAAAAATATAAAAAAAAAAAAAAATTAAAAAATTTTATAAAATAATATTAATTTATATAATTTATTAAAAAAATTTTTTTTTTTGAACAATAATTTCATATTATTATTTAAAATATTATATTAGTAAAATTATCTTTTTTTTTTATTTTCATTAAATAGAAAAAATTATATATACTAGTATATTTAATAATATAATATTTATAATAATAATATGATAATATTTTTTAAACTATTATTATTTTTTTATTTTATATTGAAAATGACGATAAATTTGTGACTTGATATATTATTACTACAATTTATAATTAATATATTAAATTCATATTTATAGAATATCAATGAATAGTAAAATGATTATGATAATATTTTAGATATATATTAATAATATGTTTATGATGTCTTAAAAAAGTTTATAGTTGGTTTAATTTTGAAGGTAGTGTTGATGATATATATTGAACAATTATAAGTATATTGTAGTAGATTTACAGAATTTAATGGAGAATGATAGTGATGATACTGAAAAAAAAAATAATACTGAATTTTTTTTTTTATTGAAAAAATATCTATATAAATATATGATTATTTAATACTTAAAAAAAAAAATAATAAAAAAGATAATAAGGACTACTATATAATATTTTAAATATTTATTTATAATTTAATTAAAAATCATTTGAATTCTATATATTTATATTTTTTAATCATTTTTTTTATTACTATCACTATTACTATTACTATTACTGTTACTATTATTATTATTATTTTATATTCATTTATTTTTTTATTTTTTATTTTATTTTATTTTATTTTTGAAACTATATAATTTAATTATTCATATATATATATATATATATATATATATATAATTTTTTATTTCTTTATTTCCTTATTATTTTCTTTCTTTCTTTCTTTCTTTTTTTTCTTTCTTTCTTTTCTTTACTTTACTTTACTTTACTTTTTTTTTATTTAAATAATTATAAAATATATATTTAATTAACATTATTTATTTATTTATTTCTTTAAATCTTTTTAAAAGTATACTTTGATGACAAAATTTTATTTTAAGATTATTTGTTTCATTTTTATAATAATTTAATAGAGATATAATTTCAGTACTAGTTTCTCTAATATTAATTCCTGGAATTACTTTTGTTTCTTCAATTCTATTTATATCATGTTCATTGAGATAGATCATTAAATTATTTTTATTAACATACTCCAATATTAATTTTACCATGGTAATATTATTTTTATAAATACTCAGAAGTAATGGATAAT
>MCFG01000054.1:155000-212500 GCA_002104895.1 Anaeromyces robustus | reverse complement strand
ACATTTCCATTTACATTTTCATTTATATTTTCATTCACATTTTCATTTATATTTTCATTTTCATTTCCATTTATATTTTCATTTATATTTTTATTTTCATTTTCATTTTCATTTCCATTTCCATTTTCATTCACATTTTCTTTTACATTTTCATTTTCATTTTCATTTTCATTTTCATTTTCATTTTCATTTTCATTTTCATTTTCATTTTCATTTTCATTTTCATTCTTTTTTTCCATTTCATTATCACTTTTACTTTCTTTTTCTACCTCTTTTTCTTCTTCTTTTTTCATATCTTTTTGATAAATATCGTTATTATTATCAGTATTATTATTATTATTATCATCATTTTCATTATTATTACTATTGTTATTGCTATTATTATCATTATGTATAATATTAATTTTATTTAATTTTTCATTGTCATATAATAAATTTAATATTTCATTCCGATTGGATGATGTTTCATTATTTATTTCTTTTTCATTAATATTCATCACGATATTATTACGAACGGCATAATCTAAAATCAATTTTACTATTTCAATATTATTATTATTAACAGCTTGTAAAAGTGGATAATTGCCTTTTTTATTCTTTTTATTAATATCAATTTTAATACTATTATTTTTGGCACATTTGAAAAAATATTTAACAATTTGAATATTATCATTTTCAACAGCTTTTAAAAGAGGATAATCACCATCTTCCTCATTTTGACCATCTATACCAGTAGATGTATCATATTTATTAAGATAGCTAAGAATTAATCTAATTACATTAACTTCTCTATTTTTACTGACAGCCGATAAAAGAGGATGGCAATTAAAATCTTCGTTACATATTATAACATACTGAAAAACAGCATTAAGTATTTTAATATTATTAAGATCAATGGCTAATAATATTGGATTTTCAGTATGTCCTTTATTCTTACTTAAAGCCTCACTGTTTTTATCAACAAAATCCGTTACTATTTCAACAATTTCTGGAATATTACTTTTGGTAGCCAATATTAAAATATCATTATCTTGAATATTATTAATTATTCCATTAATATGATTTTCATTGGCATATTCAAAAATTGATCTAACCATTTCAGCATTATTATTCTTAATAGCACAAATAATCATATTATTATCATTTATGTTATCATTAGAGATAGTTAAGGAAATCTCATTTCGGTAAGCATATCTAAGAATACATCTAAACATCTTTGTATTATTATGCTTTACACTACATAAAAATGGAAAATCACCATTTTTACTTTTTCCATCAAGTTTTAAAGCGATATTATTATCAACAGCATAGTTTATAATTGAATTTACCATTTCAAAATTATTATTTTGTGCAGCAAGAAGAAGAGGATAGTCTCCATTATTATTTTTATCATTTAGGTTCAATATAATATTTTTTTTATTGGCATAATTTAAAACCATATTAAATATCTCCAAATTATTAATACTTGTAGCATATAAAAGAGGATAATTACCACTATAGTTTTTTAAATTAAGTCCTAAAACTTTTTTTTTATGATCATTAGCATATTGAAAAACTAATTTAAAAATGTCTACATTGTTTTCATTAATAGCATAAATAAGTGGTGTTATTCCAGTATCCGATTTTTTATCAATTGGTATATTAATATTATTTTCATTCGCTGTTTTTAATAAAGATTTAATTCTTTCCGTATCTTTTCTATTAATTGCTTCTAAAATCGTTTTATCAACATTATTGCTACTAAACAGTCCCATTTTTAATTAATATATGTATATTTAAAAATATTTGATTAAAAAAAAAATTTTTTTTTTTTTGAACGCTTTAATTCATTAATGATATATATAAAATTATTATAACAAAAAAGAAATATTTATAAATATATCTTATTATTTACAGTTTAAATAATTTCGTTTTTATTTTACCTAAATTTTAAATAATATATTGCGTAAAATATAAAATTTTTTATTTTTAAAATAAAATTTATCAAAACTTTATTTTTTTTTCTCCTTAAATTATACTTAGTATAGAAGGTGTATATATTTTTTTTATACTATGAAATTTCATTGGATGTTTTATTTAACATAATTAAAAGGCAAATATTTTTAACAATTATATATTTATAGATAATAAATAAATAATTATTTATTGATGAATATAAATTAAATAAATAATATTATAATTTTTAAATAAGCCAAAAAAAAATTTTTACTATAAATTCAATATAAAAAAAAAATATTTAAAAAATTGTAAAATGAATAAATAAATAAAAAGAAAGTAAATAAATAAATAAGTAAATAAATAAATAAATAAATAAATAAATAAATAAATAAATAAATAAATAAATAAATAAATAAATAAATAAATAAATAAATAAATAAATAAATAAATAAATAAATAAATAAATAAATAAATAAATAAATAAATAAAAATCTATTTTATATAGTAAAAAAAGTTAAAAAGTTATTAAAAATATATAAAATTGTTTTTATAAAAAATAATTAATGAATATAATCATATTAATAATAAAAGGAATATATTATATATTAATAATTATAATATCTTTTCTATTTAATGTAATATTCATTATTAAAAATTATGGAATTTTCTTAAATATTAAATAATAATAGAGTAATAATAATAATAATAATAATAATAATAATAATAATAATAATAATAATAATAATAATAATAATAATAATAATAATAATAATAATAATAATAATAATAATAATAATATTAATAATAATAATAATAATAAAAAAAGAGACGGTTTTTTTTTTTTTTTTTTTTTTTTTTTTTAAGTTTTAGAGTATATAATATTTTGAATGTTGTATATTATTTATTATTTTTTATAATATAAACATACATATATAAACTTTTCTTTATTATTTTTTATTTATTAATTTAAATATGATTGTATCTATTATTTTTTCAGATAATAGAGGATATATAATCATGAGATTTATTTCGATACTAATGATAAATTTATGGTATTGAATAATTATAATAATTATAAGTATTTGATTGTGATGATATTGATGGTGCCTGTTCTGGAATTAGTGTAGGTGATGATGCTAATGAATAATTATTTGAAAATTGTGAACTGGATAGACTTGATTTTGATTGTGTTGAAGGTAATTGTTGTGGTACATGTAAATTATTAGTATAAGAAGCTTGAGATGCACTTGGTATATCTTGAAAATTAATATTTTCATCTTCCATTTCTATTTTGATTTCTATTTCATTTTCTTTTTCTTTTTCTTTTTCTTTTTCTTTATCTTTATCTTTTCGATTACTGATATTTGTATTTGAATTACTTTTATTTTCTATTAATTCTTTTGTTTTACTAAATTCATTTTCTGTAATAGATTTTTGATTTATATTATTACAATTATTAATTTGACTATTTTCATATTCAGAATAGGGTATATTTTTATCAATTTCATTTTTATTATTACTGGGATTTTTAGTATGTATATGAATTTTTTTTATTTTTTCGTAATTATATAATAATTTTAATATTTCATTACGATTAGGTGAAATATCATCATTTAATTTTTTTTCATTAATATTCATCATAATGTTATTTTGGATGGAATATTTCATAATCAATTTTACTATTCTAATATTATTATTATTAATAGCTTGTAAAAGTGGATAATTACCATTTTTATTTTTTCTATTAATACTTATAATAATATTATTTCTTTGAGCACACTTAATAAAATATTTAACAATTTGAAAATTATTATTTTCAATTGCTTTTAAAAAGGGATAATCACCATCATCATTCTGACCATCAATACCATTAGATTTATCATATTTATTAAGATAGTTAAGAATTGTTTTGATTATATTAATATCTTTATTATTACTGACAGCCCATAAAAGAGGATGACAATTAAAATTTTCATTATTTCTTATTGTATATTGTAAGATAGAATTAATTATTTTGATATTATTATGTTCAATGGCAAGTAATATTGGATTATTAATAGTATTACATATATTTTTATTTAAAGGAAATTTAAATTTAATAGCAAAATTAATTACTAATTTAACAATTTTTGGATTATTACTTTTAATTGCTAAAATAAAAAGATAATTATCTTGAATATTATTAGCCATGGCATCAATATTATATTGAAAAGCATAATCAAAAATTGATTTGACCATTTCAGTGTTATTATTTTTAATAGCACAAATGATCATATTACTATTATTTTTACTATTATTTGAAATATTTATACGAATATTATTTTGATAAACATATTTAAGAATACACTTAAACATTTTTATATTATTATATTTTGCCGTATATAAAAATGGAAAATCACCATTTCTACCTTTTTCATCAATCGTTAATATAATATTCTTTTCATTTGCATAATTAATAATTGAATTTACCATTTCAAAATTATCATTTCTTGCAGCATAGAGAAGAGGGTATTCTCCATTATTATTTTTATCATTGAGATTTAATATAATATTTCTATTATTAGCATAATTAATAACCATATTAAAAATTTCCAAATTATTAATACTTGTAGCATATAAAAGAGGATAATCACCACAATGATTTTTTAAATTAAGTCCTAAAACTTTTTTTTTATGGTCATTAGCATATTGAAAAATTAATTTAAAAATTTCTAAATTATTTGCATTTATAGCATATATAAGCGGTGTTATTCCGGTTTCAGTTCTTTTTTCAATTGGTATTGAAATATTATTAGTAATAGCTGATTTAATTATTGATATAACTCTTTCAGAATCACTCTTACTAACAGCTTCTAAAAATAATTTATCAATATTATTATTATTACTGAATAGTCCCATCTTTTAAATATTTAAAAAAATATTTGACTAAAAAAGTTGAATTATTTTAATTCATTAATAATAGATGAAATTTAAAATAGTTTTTTTAATATTTATTATTTATATTTTAACCAACTTTTTTTTTTTTATCATAAATCATAAATTAAAGTTTAAAAAAAATTTTTAAAATTGATATATACCAAAATTTTTTTTCCCTTAATTGTAATTTATTATCTAATATTATAAAAAAACACTTTTTTTTAATATTTAAAATTTTGTGGAATATCATTGAATATTTTAATTTAATAGTCATATTTTATAAATAAACTTTATTTTATTATATATAATTTTATATTTAAAATAATGAAAATATAATATCAAATTTTATATAATATTATTAATTTTATATATAAAAATTGAAATTTAATTATTTATGATAGTAATTATAATATCATTATTATTATTTAATATACAAAAAATTCATAACTTTTAATAATGAATGATAATGTAAATAGTAAATAAGTGTATTTTTATAGTAATATATATAGATAGACATTTTTTTTTTAAATGAAGTTAATTTGTTGATTATCTAATAGTTTATTATATACTACATCATTATTTATTTATTTTATAATATATACATGAATTACGTAATTAATTTATGTATATATTATGATTATTTATTTTTAGATAATGAAGGTTATATATGTTCATGAGAATTTTGATATGAATATTGTTTATTTAATGAATATGATGGTTGTATTGACGTTGATGGTGGTGCTGATGGTATTAAATCATTATAAGAATATTGTGGATTTATAGGATTTGATGGTGATGGTAATGATGGTGCCTGTTCTGGTATTAATGTAGGTGTTGATGGTATTGAATAATTATACAAATATTGTGAATTTGTTAGACTTGATTTTGATTGTGCTGATTGTAATGGTGGTGTATTTATTCCATAAATATAAGAAACTTGAGATGTACTTGATATATTATTATTTGGTTCTCTCATTGTTTCATCATAACTTGGTGGTGGAGGTAGATCTTCAACATTTTCATTACAATTATTATTTGAGTTTTCTATTTTTTAAATAAATAAATAATTAATTAATTAAATAAATTATCATTTATATTATATATATTATACATCATATATTTTTTAAATAAATAAATAATTAATTAATTAATTAAATGAATTATCATTTATATTATATATATTATACATCATATATTTTTTAAATAAATAAATAAATAAATAAATAAATAAATAAATAAATAAATAAATAAATAAATAAATAAATAAATAAATAAATAAATAAATAAATAAATAAATAAATAAGATTATCATTACCATTTTCAATTTTTTTAACTAAAGGTTTTGGTATAATTCCTTTGCGTTGATTTTTACCACTTATATAACCATAAATCCAACCTTCTTTAAAATCCCAATCTAATATTCTTAATGGATCATTTTTTTTAATATCTAATTCATTTGATCCATTTCCTTTAAAATCATATAATGCTATTGCAAGATCCCCTTTTTCAATTTCTAATATATATATTCATATATAATATGTGTAAAAATATAAATATACAAATATATTATAATATAAGAAAAAAGAAAATAAAACTTTTTAATATTTTTTATACTTAATAAATAAAAATAAATATAAAAACAAAAAAAAAAATTATTTAACAAAATGAATATATTTGTTTTCAAATATGTTATTAATTCCAACCATTTACAATATATTATATATAATAATATTATATTTTTAAATTAATAATTACCATTGTTACATTTACTAATTAAAGGAAGTGGAAAGATTCCTTGACATTCGGGATTATTCCATTTATAACCAAAAACCCATCCATCTTTAACATGCCAATTCGTCACTATAACATATTCATTTTTAGTAATGTTTAATTCATTTGAATCAGAACTATTAAAATCATAAAGAACTATTGCAAGATTAGATTGTCCCTTCTTATTATCATGATTATGATCATTATAATTATTATTATTATCATTATCATTATTATCATTATTACTATTATAAAGTTTTGCTGTTGAAGGTTGAGAACTATTATTAGGTTTTGTTGTTGAAGATTGAGAACTATTATTAGGTTTTGTTGTTGAAGATTGAGAACTATTATAAAGTTTTGCTGTTAAAGATTGAGAACTAATATTAGGTTTTGTTGTTGAAGATTGAGAACTAATATTGGGTTTTGTTGTTGAAGATTGAGAACTAATATTAGGTTTTGTTATTAAAGATTGTGAACTATTATTATGCTTTGTTGTTAAAGATTGAGAACTAATATTAGATTTTGTTATTAAAGATTGAGAACTAATATTAGGTTTTGTTGTTAAAGATTGAGAACTAATATTGGGTTTTGTTGTTGAAGATTGAGAACTAATATTGGGTTTTGTTGTTAAAGATTGTAAACTATTATTAGGTTTTGTTGTTGAAGATTGAGAACTAATATTGGGTTTTGTTGTTAAAGATTGTAAACTATTATTAGGTTTTGTTATTAAAGATTGAGAACTAATATTAGGTTTTGTTATTAAAGATTGTGAACTATTATTATGTTTTGTTGTTGAAGATTGTGAACAATTATTAGGTTTTGTTGTTAAAGATTGAGAACTATTAAAAGATAAGGATGTTTTATCATTTCTTGGAGATGATAAAATATTCTTACCTTTATCCATTCTTTTATTATTATTATGTTTTATAGTAATTTTATTTAATTTTTCATAATCATCTAATAATTTTAATATTTCACCATGAGAAAGTGATGTGTTATTATTAATTTCATTTTCATTAATTATCATCATAATATTATTTTGTATGGCATATTTCATAATCATTTCTATTATTTCAATATTATTATTATTAATAGCTTGTAAGAGTGGAAAATTACCTTTTTTATTTTTTTTATTAATATTTAAAATAATATTATTTTTTTGAGCATATAAAATAAAAAACATAACTGTAGGAATATCATTATTTTCAACTGCCTTTAAAAAAGGATAATCACCATCATCATTCTGACCATCAATACCATTAGATTTATCATTTTTATTAAGATAGTTAAGAATTGTTTTGATTATATTAATATCTTTATTATTACTAACGGCCCATAAAAGAGGATGACAATTGAAATTTTCATTATTTATTTTTGTATATTGTAAGATAGAATTAATTATTTTGATATTATTATGTTCAATTGCAAGTAATATTGGATTATTAATAGTATTACATATATTTTTATTTAAAGGGTAACTGTCTTTAATAGCAAAATCAGTTACTAAATTAACAATTTCTGGATTATTACTTTTAATTGCTAAAATAAAGAGATAATTATCTTGAATATTATTAGCCATGACATCAATATTGTATTGAAAAGCATAATCGAAAATTAATTTAACCATTTCAGTGTTATTATTTTTAATAGCACAAATGATCATATTATTACTATTACTTATATTATTTGAAATATTTATACGAATATTATTTTGATAAACATATTTAAGAATACACTTAAACATTTTTATATTATTATATTTTGCCGTATATAAAAATGGAAAATCACCATTTCTACCTTTTTCATCAATCGTTAATATAATATTATTTTTATTTGCATAATTAATAATTGAATTTACCATTTCAAAATTATCATTTCGTGCAGCATTAAGAAGAGGATACTCTCCATTATTATTTTTATCATTGAGATTTAATATAATATTTTTGTTATTAGCATAATTAATAACCATATTAAAAATTTCCAAATTATTAATACTTGTAGCATATAAAAGAGGATAATCACCACAATAATTTTTTAAATTAAGTCCTAAAACTTTTTTTGTATGACCATTAGCATATAGAAGAATTAATTTAAAAATTTCAATATTATTTACATTAATAGCATAAATAAGCGGTGTTATTCCGGTTTCAATTTTTTTTTCAATTGGTATTGAAATATTATTAGTAATAGCTAATTTAATTATTGATATAACTCTTTCAGAATCACTCTTACTAACAGCTTCTAAAAATAATTTATCAATACTATTATTATTACTGAATAGTCCCATCTTTTAAATATATAAAAAATTTTACTAAAAAAGTTGAATATTTTAATTATTAATAATAGATTATATAAAATAATAAATTAAAAAAAAAAAACTCTTAATATTTATTATTTAAATTTTCACCAACCATTTTCTTTTTTTTTTTTTTTTTTTTTTTTTTTTTTTAATCATAAATAATATATTAAAATGAAAAAAAAAATCATTTTAAAATGAAAATTTATTTTTCTCCTTAATTGTAATTTATTTTCTAATATCATTTAGTAGTTATACAAAAACGCTTTTTTTTTAATACTTAAAATTTGAAGTATCATTGGGTAATTTAATAATTCATATATCTTTTATAATTTATATATTTATAAATATTTAATACATTATATTATTATATAATAATAAAATAAAGTTTAAATTTTTAATAATATATAAAATATTATATATATATATTTAAAATTATTATATATAAAAATAATGAAGTGATTATAATTATTCAGATAATGGAAGACATATATGTTCATGATAGTTTTAATATATATACTACTGATTTAATAGGTTTGATATTTGTATTAATACTGATGATTATAAAAAAATTGTGGGATTTGATAAACTTTTTGTGTAATATTTGTGTAATAATGATAATAAATAATATATATTTTTCATATATTTAAAAAAATTTTTTTTTTAATTAAAAAGATGATCAAAATTTTATTTTTTTCTTTAAAATTATAATAAAATACTTTTTAAATTAAAAAAAAAAAAGGCAAAATATATTAAATATTAAAAATGATATAATATATACAATATATACATACAATTAAAGTTATTTTATATAAAATATTTAAATATCAATTATTTTTATTGAACATAATTTTATTTATTATAGTAATTATAATGTCATTATTATTATTATTATTTATAATAATGAATGCATAATAGTAAATATGATAATATGAAAAAATGAATAAAAAAAATTTTTTTTTTTTTAAATATAAAATTTAAGTTTATTTATTTTCTACATAATAAAATTTATTTAATGAATGTTGTACACTACATTAATATCTATTTTCTATAGTATATAAATACATATACTATTAATTCTTAAATATTTTTATTTATTTACTTCATAATATATATTATGATTGTTCGTGTAAAGATGATGATTTTTCAGATAATGGAGGATATATATGTTCATGAGAGTTATGATATGAATATTGTTTATTTAATGAATATGATGATTGTATTGACGCTGATGGTGGTGCTGATGGTATTAAATCATTATAAGAATATTGTGGATTTATAGGATTCGATGGTGATGGTAATGATGGTGCCTGTTCTGGTATTAGTGTAGGTGTTGATGGTGTTGAATAATTATACAAATATTGTGAATTTGTTAGGCTTGATTTTGATTGCGCTGATTGTAATGGTGGTGTATTTATTCCATAAATATAAGAAACTGATGTAGTTGATATATTATTATTAGGTTCTCTCATTGTTTCATCATAACTTGGTGGTGGAGGTAGATCTTCAACATTTTCATTACAATTATTATTTGAGTTTTCTATTTTTTTAAATAAATAAATAAATTATTAATTAAATAAATTATCATTTATATTATATATATTATACATTATATATTTTTATTATAAATATAATTTATTATTATTAATTTAATTACCATTACCATTTTCAATTTTTTTAACTAAAGGTTTTGGTATAATTCCTTTGCGTTGATTTTTACCACTTATATAACCATAAATCCAACCTTCTTTAAAATCCCAATCTAATATTCTTAATGGATCATTTTTTTTAATATCTAATTCATTTGATCCATTTCCTTTAAAATCATATAATGCTATTGCAAAATCCCCCTTTTCAATTTCTACTATATATATATATATATTCATATAAAATATAATATGTATAAAAATATAAATATACAAATATAATATAATATAAGAAAAAAGAAAATAAAAAATTTTAGTATTTTTAAAATTTAATAGATAAAAATAAATATAAAAACAAAAAAATATATTATCTAAAATATGAATATATATTTTATTTGTTTTCAAATATATTATTAATGCCAACTATTTACAATATATTATATATAATAATATTATATTTTTAAATTAATAATTACCATTGTTACATTTACTAATTAAAGGAAGTGGAAAGATTCCTTGACATTCTGGATTATTCCATTTATAACCAAAAACCCATCCATCTTTAACATGCCAATTCGTCACTATAACGTATTCATTTTTAGTAATGTTTAATTCATTTGAATCAGAACTATTAAAATCATAAAGAACTATTGCAAGATTAGATTGCCCTTTATTATTATGATTATGATCATTATAATTATTAATATTATTATTATCATTATCATTATTATCATTATTACTATTATAAAGTTTTGTTGTTGAAGATTTAGAACTAATATTATCTATTTCTATTTCTTCATTTTTTCTTATTTCTTTTCCTTTTTTATGATTATTATTTAATGAAGAATTACCATTTTCTTCTAGTTCTTTTGCTATTTCAAGTTCATTTACTGAAAGAGATTTCTGATAATTAATACTATTTATTTGATTAATTTCATTTCTTGAGGATGATAAAACATTCTTACCTTTATCCATTATTTTATTATCATTATTACTATTATAAAGTTCTGTTGTTGAAGATTGAGAACTAATAGTATCTATATCTTTATTTTTTCTTTTTTCTTTTCCTTTTTTATGATTAATATTTAATGAAGAATTACTATTTTCTTTTAGTCCTTTTGTTATTTCAAGTTCATTTTCTGAAAGAGATTTCTGATATCTTGAGGATGATAAAACATCCTTACCTTTATCCATTATTTTATTATCATTATTACTATTATAAAGTTCTGTTGTTGAAGATTGAGAACTAATAGTATATATGTCTTTATTTTTTCTTTTTTCTTTTCCTTTTTTATGATTAATATTTAATGAAGAATTACTATTTTCTTCTAGTTTTTTTGTTATTTCAAGTTCATTTTCTGAAAGAGATTTCTGATAATTATCATTAATACTATTTAATTGATTAATTTCATTTCTTGTAGATGATAAAACATCCTTACCCTTATCCATTATTTTATTATTATCATCATCATTATTATTATTATTATCATCATCATTATTATTATCATCATCATCATTATTATCATCATCATCATTATTATCATCATCATCATCATTATTATTATTATCATTATTATCATTATTATCACTATCATCATCATTATCATCATCTTCATTAATATCATTATTATTATTATTATTATCAATGATATTATTATTATTATCAATGATATTATTATTATTATCAATAATATCATTATTATTACTATCATTTTCATTATTATTATTATTATTATTATTATCATTAATATCATTATTATCATTAATATCATTAATATCATTAATATCATTAATATCATTATTATCATTATCATTATAATGATTTATAGTAATTTTATTTGATTTTTCATAATCATCTAATAATTTTAATATTTCATCACGAGTAGATGATGTGTTATTATTAATTTCATTTTCATTAATTGTCATCATAATATTATTTTGTATGGCATAGTCCATAATCATTTCTATTATTTCAGTATTATTATTATTAATAGCTTGTAAAAGTGGAGAATTACCCTTTTTATTTTTTTTATTAATATTTAAAATAATATTATTTTTTTGAGCACATAAAATAAAAAACATAACTGTAGGAATACTATTATTTTCAACTGCCTTTAAGAAAGGATAATCACCATCATCATTTTGACCATCAATACAATTAGTGGTATCATTTTTATCAATATATCCTAAAATTAAATTTATTATTTCAATATCTTTATTTTTACTAACAGCCCATAAAAGAGGATGACAATTAAAATTTTCTTTATTTTTTATAGCATATTGAAAAATAGAATTAATTATACTAGTATTATTTAAATCAATGGCTAATAATATTGGATTATCAGTGGTATTACATTCTTTACTATTTAAAGGATAATTATTTTTAATAGCAAAATCAGTAATTAAATCAACAATTTCTGGATTATTACTTTTAATAGCCAAAATAAAAACAATATTATCTTGAACCATATTAGTCATAATATCAATATTATTTTCTAGAGCATATTCAAGAATTGAACTTACCATTTCAATATTATTATTTTTAATCGCATAAGTAATCATATTATCATTTTTTTTATTCCTATAAGAAATACTTAAACGAATATGATTTTTTTCAGCATATTCTAAAATACGTCTAAATATTCCTCTATGATTATTTTTTGCAGAATATAAAAATGGATAATCTCCTTTTTTATTTTTATCATTAATTTTTAAAATTATATTATTTTTATTAGCATAATCAATAATTAATTTTACTATATCTAAATTATTATGCCGAGTAGCAAGTAAGAATGGATATTCATCATTTTTATTTTTATCATTTAGATTTAATATTATATTTTTTTTATTAGCATAATGAATAACCATCTTAAGAAGTTCTAAATTATTAACACTAGTGGCAAATAAAAGAGGATAATCCCCACGATGATTTTTACCATTAATATTTAAAATTTTTTTCTTATGATTATTAGCTAATTGAAAAACTAATTTAAAGATTTCTATATTATTAACATTCATAGCATAAATAAGTGGTGTAATTCCAGCTTCATTTTGCTTATCAAATGATATAGAAGAATCTTTAATAATGGATAATTCTAATAAGTATTTTACTCTTTGAGTATCTTTTTTATTAATTGCTAATATTAGTAAATCATCATTGTTATTATTAAAAAGACCCATTATTGAATATTTTTTAATATTATAATTTAATTATAATTCATATTGTAAAAATTTATTAATTTTAAAATACATTTATTGATATATATATATATATAATTTACAAATTTACCATGATATATAATAAAAAAAAAAATACGTATATAAATAAAATAAATAAATATAATACAGAATTATAATTGCATGAAATATTTAAAAGTTTAAAATATTTTAAAAGATATATATATATTAGTAATATATTAGTATATAATTTAAATTTAATATTTTTTTTTAAAATAAAGTTTTATCAAAACTTTATTTTACTATATTTTTTTTTTTTTTTTAATAAAAAATGAATAAAGATTAAATAAATACATTTAATGACACCAATATTAATTATATTAATATAAAATATATATATATATTTATATACATTTTAATAGAAACTTCGTTGAATATAAAATTTTAATATAAATGAATATATAATCATTTATATTAAAATGAATATTTTACAACAAAATATTAAAAAAAAAAAATGTTTCCTTTCATTTATTTTGTTTATTCATTTATAATAATATGAATTATTAATTATTTATCATCATTTGTTAATATTAAATTAAACTATTTATATATAATATATATTTATATAAAAATAAAATAAAACAAAATATACATTATTATTATACTCTTTTTTTTTTTTTTTTTTTTTTTTTAATATTTAAATATTTTTTTTATTAAAGTTTATTGTTTGTTATTATGGATTTTTTTTTTTTTTTATTTTATTTTATTATAAATTAAAATAAATAGATAATTAAAAACTATACATTCTTTATATTATTATTTATATATAAAATAAAGTAATGATATATATATAAAAATAACTAAATTTTATTTTTCTATTATATCTATTCATTCATATATTGTATGAAACTAGAATTTATAATTTATTAATTATATTTTATTATTAATTTATATCATTTTTTAAATATATATATATAAAACTTCTATATTATTAATTATTAATAAATTTTTTTTTTTTTTTTTTTTTTTTTTTTTTTGAAATAATAAAAAAAAAAAAAACAATTAGTTTTTTTTCAATAACTTAATAAAAAAATTTTTTTATATATATTGTAAATTTTTTTTTTTTTTTACAATTTTTTATCTTTTATATATATATATTTATATAATATTATATATATTATATATATTTAATATATATAATATTATAATTGTAAAAGTCAAATTGTTTGTATGTTTGTTTGTTTATGTATTTTTTTTTATATTATTAATTGTTATATGTTATCTATAATTAATAATTTTATTTATTATAAATAATTAATATATTTACTTAATTAAATTAGAAAAATCTTTAATTATAAAATTTAGGTTTGTCAATATAACTTTTAATTGTGGTTCTCTTTTTGGTATTTCTTAATTTCTCTTTATGCATTCTCATGGTATCTTTTTCACAATATATATTACCTTGATAACTATAATATATGGTATTTAATAATTCATGACATTCACAACATTTGAAACAGTCTGGATGATAACGTCCTTCTACTACATCAATACATTGACCTTCAATTGGTTCATTACATGTTTTGCATATAGTATTATTCATTTTATGGAAATGGTATCTACATACAGGTTGACCATCAAAAACGTAGAAAGATTTACCTGTAAACTTTTTATCACATGATACACATGTAAAACAACCTTTATGATATTTACCACCTAAAGCTGATACGGTTTCACCTTTAATAGGTAATCCACATTTTTTACATTTTGGTACAAATAAACTAACATAATCTTTAATACAAAATATATTTGTACCTTTAGGTATTTCTTTTCCTTCAATAGGTTTTAAACATGCTGCACAAATAGCTTGTATTGGTTGATAACAATTGGTACATAATTTATCTGATGTAATAGAATGTGCATTTAATGTTTTGGA
Organism: Anaeromyces robustus; assembly: GCA_002104895.1. Lineage (NCBI taxonomy): Eukaryota > Fungi > Neocallimastigomycota > Neocallimastigomycetes > Neocallimastigales > Neocallimastigaceae > Anaeromyces > Anaeromyces robustus. The sequence goes on along the minus strand of MCFG01000054.1, from coordinate 196,821 downwards.
ACATTTTTTACAGTAATAAGTTTGGGGATCGAATTGTACGAGAGCACCACCACCACTACCACTAAAGGGAAGTTGCGTTGATGAATCTTGTGTAGGATTATTACCAAAACCTTCCATATTTATCATTAAATCATCCATTAGCCATTCTAAATCTTTGATATCATTTATAGGTACGGTATAATCATTATTTGGTTTCTTTTCCATATTTAAACTAGCATTACTTTTTTTACGTAATGGCATACCTTTTAATATAGGTGAATTGATACTTCTCAATGATGATACCGGCGATTGACAATATGATCCATTACTATTACAACTTTGACTTCTATTATGACCAAATTTTGAGGATGGCATTGGAGGTTGAGTAGGTAGTGGAGGAGGATTATACTTTGAAGATAGAAAAGGTGAATTTGGGCCACTATTTAGGCTACTATTACTTTTACTTTTTCTAAATTTTGGCGTTGGTGGTTGAGGAGGTAAATAGCTTGGAGGAGGTGCAGGTGGAGGTGTGTTTGGTGGTCCCTTTATTGGGGGTCTATTTAATACAGGTGAATTTTTATAAAATTGAGATGGCATTTGAGGTGGTAATTGTGGTGAACTAGAGGCAGGTTTTGGTGATGGGTAACCATAATTACTTGGTTTGCTAAATAAATTTGAAGGTGAAGGTTTCGGTGAACCAAAATCATTTTCTTTTCTTATGGTATCAAATGGATCATTAGTAAAATCAAATATTGGTTTCCTTAAATTGGATTGACTACGACTTACTCTAATATATGATTCATTACTTGATGTTTGAGAATGTAATGTTCCTGAACTATACTCAGATCTATTTAGAGATCCATAATCATAACTTCCATGATGGTTAGGTGATCTTGGTAATGACCGATTAAAATCTAATAATGGATTCTTATTATTATATGAAGATGAACCAGCATACGATTTATCATCATAACGACTATTCATATATGATGATAAATCTGATTTAGTTGAATTTAATGTTGGAAAAGATATAAATGAATCATTTTTATCTAATTTTTTCTTTTTCTCTGTTACAATTCGTGGTGGTAATGCATTTGGATCATCATTTTTACCTGTTGTTTTATATCTACTTATATCTAATGTTTCATCGTTCAATCCATGAAATGTATCTTCATAAAATTTCGATGCTTAATTATTTAAAAATATATAATAATAATAATAATAATATAATATAATATATAATATAATAATAATATAATATAATATAATATAATATAATATAATATAATATAATATAATATAAATATAATATGTATAATATATATTATTAAAAATATTATATACATAAGTAATATGATATACAAAAGTATAATTCAACAAGAAAATATTTTATAAAGTATATTAATTCATAATAATATAAAAATAAATATATAATAATAAAAAGTAAAAATTAAAACATATTAATAATAATAAAAAAAATTTTTTTTTTATATATATTTTTATAATTAATATTAATTTTTAAATAAAATAAAAATTTATATATTAATATTTCTGATAATTACGATAATTAGTATAATCAGTATCTTCAGAGTAAAAAGTATCTGAAGTACTACCATTTCTATATGGCCTTGAATTTCGATCACTACTATTATACTGACTGTCACTACTGCTTCTTTCCGGACTTCTATATCTATCAGGACTTCTTCTTCTTGGTGGGTCATCACGACTTGGACTATATCTCTTTCTTGATGGAGGATAATCTTTATCTTTATCCCAATCTCTATCTCTATCTCTATCTCTATCTCTTTCTCTTTCTCTTTCCCTATCTCTATCTTTTTCTCTTACTCTGTCTCTATCTCTTTCACGATCTCTTTCACGATCTCTTTCTCTATCCCTTTCTCTATCTCTCTCTCTATCTCTTTCTCTATCTCTTTCACGATCTCTTTCACGATCTCTTTCTCTATCTCTGTCTCTATCTCTGTCTCTTTCCCTTCTTTCTCTATCTCTCCTATCTCTTTCTCGATCTCTTTCTCTATCTCTGTCTCTATCTCGATCTCTATCTCTTTTTATATAGGAACCTTTTCTACTATCATCTCTTCCTAATTTATCATATATATCATTAGGTATTTCTGGTACACTCGGTACACTATCATCACTATATCTACCATTTGAATCGTTTGATGATGAACGATATGATCTTCCTGTTCTACTTCTATTTCTACTGTGAGGTGATCTATAATTTCTTGATCTATTATGACTATGTGGGCGACTTCGACTTCTACTTCTTGCTCTATTATGTGGTTTGCGATGTCTTGAATACTCGCTATCACTATTAGAAAAATCACTCATATCATCTCTATCCATGTATTTATTATAGTTATTGGTATTCGATAGTGTGTCATTCATTAGTTTTTTTTTTTTTTTTTTTTTTTTTTTTTTTTTGGTATTTTTTAAATGTATTTATTTAAAGAAATATATTTTTTAAAAAAATATATTTCTTTCAAAATCTTTCTTTTTAATAGATTATTATATCTTTTTAATTGTAAATATATAAATGTAAATTTCTATATAAATACATCGATATTATTATTATTGCTTTTATTATTATTATTATTATTATATTTGCTTTTATTAAATATTTATATAATGTTAATATGAAATTGAATTTCTATATCTTATGAAAAAAAAAGCTGAAAAGAGAAATTAATAAATATCAATAACTTTTTTTTATTATTATGTATGTTTTTTTTTTTTTTCTTTTTTTTTTTTTTTTTTTTTTTTTTTTTTTTTTTTTTTTTTTGTTTTTGTTTTTGTTTTTGTTTTTTGTTTTTTTATAAAAGATATATCAATTAAAAAATTGAAGTTATTTGAATCAATCACCAACTGATTTTATTTATATAATTTATACTTTCAAAATTTATCAATATACTTTTATTAATATCAATATTATTTTTATATTTATTACTTTATCTTTTTTATTTTTTATTATTATTATTATTTTTTTTTATTTATTTATTCTTAATTTATTATTATTTAAAATTAGTATAAAGTTTTATTTTTTTCGAAAAATGATTATTTTTATCTTTTGTCTCGATTTAATTCATATTTAATGTCTTTTTTTTTCTTATTTTTTACTTTTGTTTATTCAAATTTACTTATTTATAAAGATTTTGGAGTTTGATTTTCAATTTCCACTAATTTTTTTTTTACTTTTTATTGTTTTAAATGATTAATTTTATTATATCATTTTTAAAATTATTTTATTAATATACTTTTTAATAGTTTATTGTCAATCTTATTAGAAATAATAAATAATATAGTATATTATTCTGTATTAACAATTGTTTATGCTTCTTTGATTATTATTTTATTTTTGAAGATAATTTGGTATTTATTCTGGTATGAAATTAAATTGAATTATGAAATTTTGATTATATAAATAAAATAAATAGTAATTAAATGTTTAAATTATTTCATTTTAAAAATCGAAACTAAATAAATAATTGAAATAATAACTTATTAAATATTGCTAGAAAGAAAAAATATTAATCGTTTATAACAAAATTTAATAAATAAATTATTAAGAGTATAAAAAGTAATAAATAATTAGATTTTAAATAATAGATTAAATTATATATTAATTTCAATGATATGACCAAAAAAAAAAAGATTAAGTTTTTTAAATAAATAATAAAAAATAATTGAAATAAAAATATAAGTAATATCCGTTTTATTAATTTCAATGATTTTTTGATATTCTTAAAGAAAAGAACAATAATCTTTCTTTATATTATTTATTAAATTATTCTTTTTTTTTTTTTTTTTGTTATTAAGAATATAAAGAAATTTTATTTATTTGCAAAACTAAATAATATAAATATTAAGGTTTTAAGTACAATTAATAATAATTTCATTTATCATGTTTATAATTTAAAATTTATAAATTTTTAATTATAATTATAATAAATAATAATAAAATACTATAATTTTATTTTATTATATTTTTATTATTATTATTATTTTTTTAAATAATAAAAAAAAAAAATAAAAAATAAAAAAAAAAAAATTAATTATAAAAATATAATTGTGTTATTATTATTAATATTTATTAATACAAAAAAAAAAAAAAAAAAAAAAAAAAACGTAAAAAAAAAATTTTTTTTTACTATTGTAGAATAATATTACATTCTATATAAAAATATAATAAATTTTTAATTTATTATATTTTTATATTTTACTTACTATTAAATATTATTTTATTATTATTAAATGAGAGAATTTAAATTATTTATAATTCATATTAATTTGAATATAAAATAATATATTACATTATACTACATTTTTATATAATATATTGAGTTTATATTAAAATAAATTGACAAATAGAATGCACAAATTTACTAATATAAAAAATAATACAAAATTATAAACTAAAAATATTATGATTGATTAAATATAATTATAATATATGATGAATATAAATAATAATATATGTGAAAATAAATAATAACTAAATAATAGTAAATTTTTCCATAATATAATATAATACAATGTAATATATAATTATATTTATTAATATATATGAATGCAATTTATTAAAAATTAATATATTTTAATGTATAAATATATATCAATTGTTAGATATAGAATAATATATTTAATTATAATACAATACAAAAAATGTAAATACAATAATTTATTAAAAAAAATATTGTATATTGTATTAATTGAATATTAATATTAATACTGTTATGAAAAAAAGTTTTTATAATTAATAAATATGAAATGATTTTATATTTATATTATATTATTTATAATAATATTTATTCATTTCGTATAATAAAAGATGAGCATCTTAAAATATTTAATAACTGTAAATGTTAATGTTTTTACAGTATATGGGTATAATTATAAAAAATTCATTTCTATATAGTTATTAAATATTTAATATATAATATATAAATAAGTAAAAAAAAATTGTTCTTTGTTCTAATTACTAATATTAAATATTTACTTATAAAAATTTTTTTTCATTTAATATTATATTAAATTTCTTTTTAATAATTTAATAAATAATAAGAAAAATGAAAAGAAAACAAGGAATAATAAAATTAATAGGAATAATATTAATATTAATGATTAAAGAATAATTAATTCTTACATCATTGTTACATGGAATAAATTTTTTTTTCTATTATTGTTATTATTATTTATTATTATTTATTATATTATTTATTATTATTTATTATTAATTATTAATTATTTAATATACTCTTTCTTGATAATATTGTATTAACTTTATTTATTAATGTACTATCATGGTACATTTACAAAATAAAATCCTTGTACAAAAATTAATTTTTTTTTTATAAAAAAATTTATATTAATATTAATATTTAAATCAATATATATTAATATATATTGAATTAATATATATTGATATATATTAGTTATAATAATTATTAATAACTTTAATTCTTTATATAATTTTTACTAATTAAATAACACTTTAGCTTTTTCATTCCGTTTTTTTTTAAAAAAAAAAAAAAACTTTAAATTTAAGAATAAAATTTTTTTATTATATTATAATTAAATTAAAATATATAGAATTATAAATATTAAATATTTTGTAAAATGTAAATAAATAATTTTTAAAAATTTGGAAATATATATTGCTTAGGTATAAATTTTAAATATTTGAACTTTATTATTATAACCAAGTCTAATTACATTGGAATGGTATATGTGTATGTATGTAGATTGTAAAAAGAGTATAAGAATGAAATTGAAAATATGAAAATATTCCATCTTCATGATGTAAGAGGCAGCCATATCTCACTTCCAATATATGATTACTTAATAACATTTATTCATATTATATAGAAAAATTGTTAATTAAAATATGTTTATATTTATTTAATATAATAAAAATAAAAAATTAAATTATCAAATAAATAATGATATTATATAAAAGAATATAGAATTTATTAATAATAATAAATATTTTGAATTTTTGTCAAATACCTTTTTATGTTAATTATTCCTAATGATACACATAAAAATATAAAATGAATAATATAATAATAATTTAGAAATAAACATATATATTAAAAACGTTTATTTTTATAATTTTTCATACTGATTAAAACTGTGTGGCAACTTTTACCATGTTTTCAACCAAGTTAATATAATTTTTATAATGAAACACAAACTATATTTTTTACTATTATAGTGAATATCTGAACACAATAATAATTAAATAATTAATTAATTAATATTTTTTAATGATTTTAAATTTTATTGGTTTAATTTTTAAAATTTGATATATAACTTTAGACATATAAGGTACGTTACACGAAAATAAATATATAACATTTTTTTATAAATTAAATAAATAGCATGACATAATTTATAAATTAAAAAAATGTTTTCTTTTGTTTTATATATATATTTAAATTAAAATTAATAAATAATAAATAATAATAATAAAAAAAATATTTACAATTTATTTTTATTTAATTAAATTATTTATTATTTACTTTGTATTTATTAAATATTTATTTAAATAATTAATTTTATTCATTTATTAAAAATTAATTAATTAATTATTTATTATTTTTTTGTTTAAATATAATAAACAAGATTATTTTAATACAGAAATAATTATTATTAAACAAAATAATAATTAAAAAAAAAAAAAAAACTCAATAATATATATATGTATTTATTATTATTAATTTGAAACTAATTATTAAGATGTTAAAACATAAAAAAATATTAAAATATATTAAATAATATTAATAATATAAATAATATTATTTAATTATGATGATAAAATTTCAAATTTTTTATTATATATAAATCTTGTTATAATAATAGAATCTTACTACTTTTTTTTTTTTTTTAATAGAGAAAATTTCTTTTTAAAGTTATAAATGAAACAATTTTGGAACTTTAAAAAGAAATTTTCTCTATTAAAAAAAAAAAAAAAGTAGTAAGATTCTATTATTATAACAAGATTTATATATAATAAAAAATTTGAAATTTTATCATCATAATTAAATAATATTATTTATATTATTAATATTATTTAATATATTTTAATATTTTTTTATGTTTTAACAAGTTTCATTTTAAATTGTTATGTATATTTTATTTTTCATATCCCATAGAATCATTTTTTTTATGAATTTATTTAGTATTATTCTTTTTGTAATAGTTCATTTCTTTCGATTAATAAATATTATTAGATATAAAATAAAAGAAAGATATATAATATCTTTTAAATTGTTATAATATATTACATAGTTACGTTTATTTATAACAGAGTCATAAATAATCTCCAAAAGAATTAAAAAAAAAAAAATACTGAAAAGAGCAAGTGGAGTAATTTAGTTTAATAAATTAAAATTTTATAAAAAAGGAAATATTAAGTTATGCTATATTATACTAGATTAGTAAAATAAATTGTTTATGGGAGATATAATTTATAATTTAAAAAAAAATTAAAATATTATATTATCATATTATTATATTATTATACATAAATTAATTAATTATAATAATATTAATAAAAACAATTAAAATATTATATAATAATGAAAATAATTTAAAAATAAGTAATATATATAATAAAAATAAATAAATAAATAAATAAATAAATAAGAAATTGTATATTAATAATTAAATAATAAGTAAATAAATAAATTATTAAATACAAAAACATCAAATATATGAAAGAAAATCTTTAAAATAAAAAAAATTTTTTTTATGTATTCAATTATGAAGAATTAAATTTTATCATATTAAAAACATAAACATACTAATTATCGGAGATTTATTGAAAAAGAAAAAGAAAATTATACATATTAATCATAATTTATTTAAGTAATACCCTTTTTTATATCTATTATTAATACTAGTCATCCAAATAACTTTTAATATTGTAATAACAACAAAAAATAAACATAAAAATGTGTAAGAAATTATAAATTAAAATATTAATTTGTCTATTAGTTTTTATATTTTTAATTTTCTTTATTAATTTCAATAAAATATCTTTATTTTTTTTTATGCTTTTTTAAATTAATTTAATCCAAATAAAATAATATCAATATTTTTTTATATAAAATAATATATACAATAAAGTTTTAAAAATTTAAATTTATTATTTGTTATATTATTAAAGTAAAAACTATTTTATAAAGTTTATACTTTTTAAAACAACATACTTATTTTTTTTTATCTATAGTTATCTTTTTATTGTTATTATTATTACTATTATTTAATAAATACAACTATTTTCTATTAAATATTATATATATATATTATTTATTTATTAAAAAAAAATGAGTGAAACAAATATAGATGATCTTTTTTATGATATTAATGAGAGTCAAGATTCATTAGAAAGTTTAAATGATGTTTATCAAATTAATAATAATACATTAGATAATAATATAATACAAAATAATCATGCTGCTAAATCAAAAATACCAAGAAGCGAAAATGTAAAAATTATTAATAAATAAAATAGTATGAATAATAAATTTTTAAATATTAGTAGTATAGTAAAATTGAAAAAAAAAATATTATTTATTTTGCAATGTTCTAATAACTTCATCAAATAATATATAAATTTATTTATTTATTTTATATATATATATATATTATATATATATATATATTGTTTCTTTCTACTTTGTTTCTTTTTTTTTTTTATTTAATATTTATGATAATTATTGTATTTATATATTTATATGTATATATAGGATTATATAGATTTATTAAAAGAATTAAACAAAACAAGATATATTACTCCTAAAAATATTAAAGATATTCAACCTTTATTTGAAAATGATATTAATTATGATGATAATTCAGATGTAAATATTAATTCATCAATATCATCTAATTCTAGTACTTATTTATATAATGATATTAATGATGAAAACAGTATTGATGATAGTAGAGCTTATTTAGAAAAAGAAGCTAATCTTATTGGTAACAATAATTATATATATTATTCCACGACTCTCGATAGTGAAAATGAAACAACAGTAGCAATAGATAATCATAATAAAAATAACAATATTAGACATAATATTAATAGAATGCTAAACCAATCAAATAATGAAAAATTAACAGAGTCAATAAAAAAATTAAATAGTAGTAAAAATGAACTATCTAAACTACATGATAATAATAATAAAGATGATGAAATTACTACTAATAAAAAAAAGATTATTGAAAATAAAAATTATTATGATCATTCATTATATAAAAAAATTAAAAATAAAAAAAAAAAATTGAAAAAAAATATAAAGGAAAAATATTCACTATGGACTAAAAAATATAATTATGTATATATGAAAGAGAAAAAAAAGGGATTAAGTGAAGATTTTTATTCATCAAGTTGTAGTTCTTTAGATAGTGAAGATTATACATCAGCAAAAGAAAGTTTTGAATCCTTAAAATATTTAGATAATTTATCTATAGAAGAATTAAGAAATTTAACTTCAGAAAATCCAGATAATATAAATAAAAGAGATAATGAAGATCATCATTCAATAAATAATGATATTAATATTAATACAAATGATAAAAATTCTGATATATATAATGATGATGATGAAGGTGATGAGGATGGAGAGAGTAATTCAACAACTTCTTCTTCATCTGATCAATTACATAATATTCCAAAAAAAGGTTATTTTACATCTTTAAAGGATGATTCATCTTTTACGAATTTAGAACAAGATAATAAATCGGCATTATATAAGTCAAGAAGTTTTAGTAATAATGAATTAAATAAATTAAATAATGATGATAATAGTAGAAAAATACATAAAGCAGCTTCCATTTCTTTTATTATAAATGAAGTTGAAGATGCTTTTCCAAGTAATTCAATTGGAAAAGCATCAAGTAATTATAAAATACTAAGAAGTAAGTAGAAAAAAGAATTTTATTACATTACATCTTAATTTTTTTTAAAAAAAAATATAATAAAATAAATTAAAATAAATATTTTTAAAATATATAAATATCCATATTTAAAATATATATGAATATATATATATTAATAAAAATTATTATTATTATTATTATTATTATTATTATTATTATTATTATTATTATTATTATTATTATTATTATTATTATTATTATTATTATTTATTATCATTTATATTTATTATTCATTATTAAAATATTATTATTACCATCATTGTCATTATTTTCATTGTTTTCAATGTTATACTAGAATCTGTAAACAGTAATCAGTTATTACATATAAATAAATCTGATATAATTAATAAGAATAGTGATTTTGAAAGAAACAAATCTTTAGAATTGAATAAAACTTCATCATTATTAAAAAAAAGTTCTTCTGAATTCTTTGAACCTAAAAAAAAGAAAAAATGGACAAGTATTTTTTCAAGTAGTAAAGATAAATTAAGAAGTTCTAGTTCTCAAATATTTTTAACTGATGCTGAAAAGGAAAGTATTTCAAATGAAAAATTAAATGAATTTAAAACATTGGATTCAAGAAATCAATATTTATCTGTATCAAGAAATAATGATTTATATAATTCTACGGAAAGTAATCAAACAGGTATTTTTATTATTATTATTTTAATATATATTTATTTTTATATGAAAAAAAATGATAATAGAATAGAATTATTAAAAAAAAATATAAATAATAAATAATCTAAATAAATAAATATATATATATATATATGCATTATCCTTAAATTCTATTTATTAAAAATTTTTATAATTCAGGATACAATAGTGAAGATATTGGAAAATCTGGTGAAACATTAGCACCATTTGAAAATATAATTGATTCATTAAAAGAAAGAGACTGTAAGTATTTCTATATAAATATATATAAATATATATTATTTAAATTAAAATTTATTTTTTTACTATTAATTAATTAATTATATTACATATTATATTTTTCATTTTAATTTTTATTATTATCGTTATGACAATTTAATATATATATATTTTCACGAATATAGTAGTGTCCGATTCTTCTTCAAATATTGCAACAGCAAATTCCATTGCTTCTACAAAATCTTCTATATTAAGAAAACTAAAATTAGTGAATTTAAAAAAGAAAAGTAATAATAATCCAAGTAATAATACACTTACTGTTCCTTTAAATGATGTAGAAGGTGAAAATAATAAAGCAAATAAAAAGAGATCACATTCTAAAGATTTTTCTTCTATTTCTAATGATAATTTTCAATCTCAACAAATTTTAAACGCTTCACAAATTCAAATTTCTAATAATGATTCTTCGGAAAATACCCACCAATATATAAAAGTTCATTCTAAAAATAAATTACAAAAAGAATTTACACAATTAAAATTAATTCAAGAATTTGATAGTGCTCTTTATAATGAGTATAATATTAAAGAAGATTTTACACTAATTAACGATAATAATAATTTAAATAATTATAATATTAATAGCAGTGTGAATTCAGTAAATTCTTCCAATCCTTCTATTGTCTCTGCTTCAAAACCTTCAGGTCATAGAAATTCATTTATTTCAACTGCTAAACAGAGAGCTTTACGTAAACCAAATAGTTCACAAGCAAATAATCTTGCTGGTTCAACTATGTCTAATCTTAATGTTGAAGAAAAAACAAATCGTGGTCCAATATGGGCTTTAGCTTTTAGTTTTGATGGTCAATATTTAGCAAGTGGTGGTCAAGATGGAATTTTAAGAATATGGCGTTTATTAAATAGTAAATCAATGTCAGATTATTCTTCATCCTCAAATAATAATAATAATAATAATAATAATAATAATAGTAATAGTAATATTAATATTAATAGTAATATTAATATTAATAATAATAGTAATAATAATAATAATAATAATAATAGTAATATTAATAATAATAATAATAGTAATATTAATATTAATAGTAATATTAATATTAATAGTAATAGTAATAGTAATAATAATAATAATAATAATAATAATAATAATAATAATAATAATAATAATAATAATAATAATAATAATAGTAATAGTAATAGTAATGAAAATAGTAATAATAATAGTAATGAAAATAGTAATACTAGTATTAATCATGAAATTAGTAATACCAGTATTAATTCTGAAAATAATACAAATATTAATTATGAAAATAATGATACTAGTGATAATAATAGTGAAAGAAGTAGCATAACGAGTTCTATTACTACAAATACTAGTACTAATATAAAAAAATATGAATTTCAACATGGTATAAATAGTAAAATTATTAATAATATTATTAGAGAGGAATCTTTTTCAGAGAATACTTTAAATAATAATAAAGAAGAAAATATTTTAAATATTACACCATTAGTGTCTTCACCGGAATTGAGTGCAATAGAAGAATTCCCATCTATTTCAAAAGTAGAACCTTTCCCATTATTACCAAATACTATTGAAACTGAAGCATTTCCATCAATTCCAAAAGAAAATAAAATATTTCCTTCTCTTACAATAGAAGGAGAACCTTTCCCATTTATTCCAAAAGTTGATGACAAAAGTAATGATAAAGAAAAAGAGAAGGAAAAAGAAAAGGAAAAAGAAAAGGAAAAAGAAAAGGAAAAGGAAAAGGAAAAGGAAAAAGGAAAAGAAAAAGAAAAAGGAAAAGAAAAAGAAAAGGAAAAAGAAAAAGAAAAAGCAAAAGAAAAGGAAAAGGAAAAGGAAAAAGAAAAAGAAAAAGCAAAAGAAAAAGAAAAAGAAAAAGAAAAAGCAAAAGAAAAGGAAAAAGAAAAAGCAAAAGAAAAGGAAAAGGAAAAGGAAAAAGCAAAAGAAAAAGAAAGGGAAAAAGAAAGAGAAAAAGAAAAGGAAAAGGAAAAGAAAAAAGAAAAAGAAAAAGAAAAGAAAAAAGAAAAAGAAAAAAATAAAAATCATAATGAATCAGAAAATATAGATTCAAATAATAATAATAATTATTCACCTATATTTGAAAATAAACCCTATCGAATATATACTGGTCATACTTCAGATATACTTGATATAGCTTGGTCCAAAAATAATTATATTATTTCTTCTTCAATTGATAAAACTGTAAGATTATGGCATATTTCACAAATGTCATGTCTTTGTTTATTTCAACATCAAGATTTTGTTACTTCAATTAAATTTCATCCTATTGATGATCGTTATATTTTAACAGGTTGTATGGATTCTAAATTAAGATTATGGTCTATTGCTGAAAAAAAATTAATTTATTGGAATGAAGTATCAGAAAAACAAATGATTACCGCTGTAGGTTTTACTCGTGATGGTTCTATGGCTATGGCAGGAACTTATATTGGTAATGTTTTATTTTATGAATTAGAAGGATTAAAATATAATACACAAATTACAGTAAAATCAAGTAATAGTAAAGGAATGAAAGGTAAAAAAATTACAGGTATAGAATCTTTCCCACGTATAAGTTCTGGTGATGATAAAATTTTAATTACTAGTAATGATTCTAGAATACGTATGTATCAACTTTTAGATAAAAGTTTATTCCGTAAATATAAAGGTCATACCAATAGAAATTGTCAAATAAAAGCAACTTTCAGTGATGATGGACGTTATTTAATTTGTGGTAGTGAAGATAAACAAGTTTATATATGGAATACCAATATTTATCAAAATCAATCTAATTCTTTTGAATTTTTCTTAGCTAGTGATGATATTGTCACTGCTACCGTTTTTGCTCCTCGTCGTACTCGTGTTTTATTAGAATGTGAAGGTTTAAGAAATAGTAAAATATCAACTTTTGATTCAAATATTTTGAAAAAAGTGAAAAATAGTAATTCAAAAAAAGCTTTAACCACTTCTATAGTTACTAATGATAAACGTCAAGGTGTATTAAATAATGCTTCAGGTATGATATTTGCTGTCGCCGATGTAAAAGGACGTATACGTATTTTTGAAAATGAGCTTTTATCTAGTAATGAAATAATTGAACCTTATTCAAATAGAGGTAGTAAAGAAAACTTATTGAAATAAAACATACTGAAATAAATAATAAAAAAAAATTGACAAATTATAAAATAAAAAAAAATATAAATATAAATTATACATATGCAAATAAATTAATAATATCATTTAATAATTAAATTAAAAAAAAAAAAAAATATGTGGGGTAATTTGAAATATATTAAAATATATATAAAAAGATAAATATAAATTAAAAAAAAAAAAAAAAAATTTTTTGTTTTAATCAAATAAAAATTAAAAATTATAATTTAGTAGTTTTGACAGTACATATAAAAAGATTTATATAAAGCAATATATATCAAATAATTAAAAATAATTTAAAATATATATTTATATCTATTGAAATAAATACATAATTACATATTATTAATAAATAATATTTAATTTAAAATTAAATAAAAAGAAAATACATTAGCTTTGTTTTTAATATTAACAATTGTATTTTTATTTAAATTTTTGTTTTGCTTTTTTTTTTGTTTGTTTTGATTTATTTTTATTTCATTTTATTATTATTATTATTATTATTAATGATTTTTATTATTAAAAATTATAAAAAACTATAAAAGTAAATATAATAATAAATTAATAATAATAATAATAATAATAATAGAAATTTTTTTATTCTTAATTACTATTATTTATCATTATATCATTATTATATATATTTTTTTTTATTATTAAAATAAACATAAATTTATCTAGTTTATTTTTTATTTTTTTTTTATTTTTTTTTTTTTTTATAAAAATTAAAAATTATATACTATTACTGAAAAAGATTTATACTTGTATAAATTACTAATTAAATAAAATGAAATGCATAAAGTTTTTTTATGATGATGTTGTTTTTTTAAATAGATAAATTTAAATTATAGAAAAAATCTTTTGAAAATGAACCTATTGTTATTACTATTTTGATGGTTGTGTTTTAAACTATCATAAATTTTTTTGTAAAAAAAAAAAATGAAATAGATAATTTCTTTTTTTTTTTTTTTATTTATTTATTTATATATATATTTCCCAATAATTCTTCTTTATTTCAATATATTGCTTCTTAGTTTTGTTTTATTTTATTTTTTTTTCTTTTATTTATTCGTTTATTTGCTTGCTTATTTATTTATTTGTTTATTTGCTAATTATTTTTTAATTATAATTTGTTTTGATTATATTTTTACTTTGTTTTATTTAAATATTATTATTATTATTATTATTATTTTTTTTTTTTTTTTTTTTTTTTTTTGAAAGAAAAAATTATTATTTTATTTATTCCATATAAATATCAGAATTCTTATATTGTGTTGAAACACTTTCACCATTATGAATACGTCTAATAGTTTCAGCAAATAATGGAGCAATATCGAAAACCTTAATTTTTGTACAAGCTTTAACATGTTCATCTTGTGGAATACTATTACTAACAATTAATTCATCAATACAACTATCATTAACTTTTTGGATAGCATCACCAGAAAGAATAGCGTGAGTAATAATAGCATAAATCTTTTTAGCACCATTATTAACTAATAATTGAGCAGCTCTAGTAATGGTAGAAGAAGTATCAATAATATCATCAATAATAATACAGACCTTATCCTTAACATCACCAACAAGACTCATTTCATCATTATGGAAAACACGATCCTTGTGAACAAGTGCAACAGTCATCTTTAATAATTCAGCTAAAGCAGTAGCTCTATTATTATTATTATTATTATTATTATTATTATTATTATTATTATTATTATTATTATTATTATTATTATTATTATTATTATTATTATTATTGTTATTATTATTGTTATTGTTGTTGTTATTGTGTTTTGTTTATTTGATTTATTTAATTATATTAATTTTTATTTTGATTTAATACGATTCATTAGATTTTTTTTTTTTGAATATATAATATATTGATTTATATATGGATCATTATAATTTGAAATATAAATTTAAAAGTTGAAAGTATATATTAAAATTATAATTATTAAGAGAAATAAATATATAAAATTATAAAATATATAAATTTATTTATTAATTAGTTATTTTATTATTTAACCAAATTATATTTTTATTTAATTCTTTTTTTTTTTTTAATATATATATAACAATCTAAATAAATATATCATATTCAATATTTTTAATATTTTTCTTACCTTTTAGCACCTCCAGCATCAGGAGAAGTAATAACAGCTTGTTGATAATCTGGAATATTCATCTTAATATATTTAGCTATTAAAAGTTGACTAGATAAATTATCAACTGGAATATCAAAGAAACCTTGGAATTGTGGATCATGTAAATCCATAGTAATAATATTATCAGCCCCTAGATTATTTAAAATAATAATAATGATGATATAATAATAATTATAAATTATAATATTTAAATAAATATTATCATTATTATTAATAAAAAACGGGAACAAAATATGATTAAGGAAAAAAAAACTATACTTATAATAATTATAATAATTTATTTATTAATATTATTAATAATTACCAGCTTCTACAATCATTTTTGCAACTAAATTACCAGCACGACAAGTCCAGTGTTTGTAAGTACCAGAGTGGTCATTGGAAGCTGGAATTTCACCAAGATTAGTAATACTAACATTCTTTTTTTGTTTAATTGGTTCACCGTGTTCAGCTGTTTTTTTTTGTTTTTTTTTTTTTTTTTTGTTTTTTATTTTTTTTTTTTTTTTTGTTTTTTATTTTTTGTTTTGTTTGTTTGTTTATTTGTATTTTATTTAAGTAATAAATATTTATATTTATTGTGTTTTATATTTATATTTATTTTATAAATTATTTTTTGAATTTTTAAATTTTTTATCATATTAAGATTGATAAATGTGTTAATAGATATAATAATAATAATAATAATAAATATATATTATATTATATAATATTATTAAAAAAATTAATATTTCATTTAATTACGTTTTCTGGTTAAATTTAATAATTTGCTCTTTTCACTTTCTGGAATTCTTGAAATAGTATTTCCATTCTTAGTGTATGGTGAATTTGGAAGACGAGAATATGGGAAAGATGGAATGACACAAACAATTCTCCTGTTAAATGTTATCATATAATAATATTTTATTTAATAATTATATAATAATTATTTATAGTATATATTATTGAGTTTTAATTTATCATTTTTAATATAATATATGTATAATATAGATTAATATATAACTTCTTTAATTAAGAAATTATATAAATAGTTGAATATAAATTATAATAATTTCATTTTAATTAATATATGTATATATATAAATGAATATTAAATTACTTTGCACTAGTGATTTTACAAGCTGAAATCATGATCAATAATTCAATTAAGTTATCGTTAACATGACCACAACCAGATTGAACAATGAAAATATCCTTTTCTCTTACAGATTCAAATAATTCAACATTAGTTTCTTGGTTGGAAAACTTGGATAAATTACATTTTCCAGGTACTAAATCAAGTTGCTTACAAATTAAATCAGTAAGATGTGGGTGAGAGGAACCAGAAAAAATAACAATATTCTTCATTTTTAATTTCTTTAAATTTTTAACTATATATATATAAAAATCAAATTTTAATAAAAAAAAAAATATATTAATATTTAATATATATATATTTAATATGTTATTAATACTAGCATTTTAATAAATTTTATAATTAAAATATAATTAATAATAAAAAATTTAAATATAAACTATTAAAATATTTATATATTTCTTTTTATTCAAAATTTTATATATTCTATTTTTAAATTTTTCTCTTTTAACTATTATTAAATTATATATATTAATAATAAATTTTATTTAATTGGAAATTATATTAATATATATATAAATTTTTAAGTACTTTATTATTCTTTTTTTTTTCTTTTATTTCTTATTTCTACTATTATGGAGATGTATATAAATTTTACAAGAAATACTAAAACTAAAAAATTAATGTATATAATTTAATACTTTACAAAAAATGAAATTTCTTCAATTAATATTTACCTTATAATAAAAAAAAAAATTTTTTTTTATTTATTTGCAAAGAAAAAAAAAAAAAAAATAAATGGAAAAAAAAATATTTAAAGATTATTCTCAATATCAAAAAGAAAAAAAAATCATTTTTTAAATTAATTAAAATTAATATATGGTTGAATATATTTTTTTATATATTAAAAGTATCAAAAAACAATTAAAAATTTTTTTTTTTTTAAAACATCAAACCAAATTGATCAAATAATTTAAATCTATAAAAAAAAAAAAAAAAAAAAAAAAAAAAAACTAATAATGATAATAATAATAATGAAATTTAATTTGTACAACCGTAACAATTATTTTATGTAAATAATATAAAACAAAATTAAAACAATGACAATAATATAATATGAGAAAAAAAAAAAAAAAAGAATAATAACATTATGTTTCATTTTTATTATATTTCTTTTTTAATCATATTATAAGCATATATTATAAAGGAAAATAGTTATATATCAAATAATAAAAACTAATTTTTTTTTCCATTTGTTAAATATGTATTTTATTATAAAAAAAATTGTAGTCAATAATTGTAAATAAATATGTGTTTTTTTAATAAAAATGTAATATTTAAGAAAATATCAAAGATAACAAATAATATATAATTATTATTGTTATTATCGCTATTATTGTTATTAACGTTATTATTATAAGTAATATATATAATATAAAGGAAATAATTATAAAATTAAGTAATAAAAATTAAAATTTTTATTTATTTAAGATTTTTTTTTTTTTAAAAAGAATGTAGTCATTAATATTGTAAATAAATATATGATTTTAATCATGAATAAAATCTTATATATGTAAGTAAATTACAAAGTAATAAATAATATATAATAATAATAATTATTATTATTATTATTATTATTGTTATTGTTATTATTATTTAATATGAATATGTTCATATATATTTATATTATAGTAAATTTTTACTTTTTTTTTTTTTTAAAATGATTCGTATTTAAAATATAAAAAAAATACGGTGTAAATTTTAGTCAGAATGAAATTCTTTTTTTTTTTTTTTTTTTTTTTTGTTTTTTTGTTTTTTGTTTTTTTTTTTTTTTTTGTTTTTGTTTTTGTTTTTGTTTTTGTTTTTTTATCCTCTTTAATATTTAGATGTATCTAAATATTTTTATATTTAAAAACAAAGAATAATATGATGTGTAAATAATTTAGTTATAAAATAATTTTTTTATGCTACTTTATTATTCTAATTCTAATAGATAATTATAAAAGTAAATAATAAATAGTTAAATTTTTTAAGAAAAAAAATTAAAATTAAAAAAAGAAAAAAATAAATGGAATAATTAAAAATTTATGTGAAATAATTAAAATAAATTTATGAAATAAATGATATGAAAAGAAATATTATAAAATATTATAAAATATTTTATATATTTATAATAATAATTAAGATGTATCTTGAGGCCATAACATATTATTGATTATATCATAATTAAATGCAGTTTCTAATGAAGTAGGATGAGGCTGAGATGGTAATGTATGTGTAGTATTTGATAAATCTGTTAAAGGATTGATAGTATTTGGATTAGATGTATCTAAATATTCCATAATATTTGATGATAAAGCTTGAGATGTTTGAGACATAAGATATTGTAATTGAGGATCGAGATAATTAGGCGTAAATAAAGGCAAACCACCATCTGATGGGGTGAATAAGTTAGAATCAATAATAGGAGGAGGAGGTTTATTATGATCAATTTCAGTTTTAGTCTGATGAGAAGCTTTTATTAATGATGCATTAGAAGATGAAGGTGCATCTCCTGATAGTAAGAATAAATCTGGAGATATAAAAGATGGAGATTGTTGAATAATTTGATTATAAATACCTATAATTAATATAAAATAAAATAATATAATATAATATAATTTAATATAATATAATGTGTATTATTAAATAAATTATTAAATAATTATCAAAACTAATAACTCTAATATATGAAAATATTTATTAATTAATATATTTATTTTACCTTTATTTTTCTCATTTATTGAATTTATATTTATTAATGTGGTTTGATCTGTTGGTTCATTTTCAAGTGGATTAAAGGATGAAATTGAATTTAGTAGTGAAGAGGATGTATTTAGTAATTCAGATGGAATTTTAGAAGGATCAGGTTGAGTTGACGATAAAGGATCAACTCTTGGAATATTTTCTTTTGAAGTATTTGGAATTAAAGTTAATGAATCTGCTATTTGTGTAGGAATAATACTTTCAGCATTAGATAAATTATTTGATCCTACTGTTTCTTCATCTGAATAAATGTATGGTAATGAAGAAGATCTATTTCTTTTTACATTAGATTCATCTTCATTATTAGGACTGGTTTCTTCAGTCCTATTTTTTGTCATAAATTTTTTATAATTAATTTGATATTGTTTTTCAGCTATAATATTTTTGACTGATTCAGGAATATAAGTTTCTTTAGTGAATAATTAAATGATATTATAAAAAAATATATTATAATAATTGAAAAATAAGTTGTTAATATTATATATATGTATATATATGATTCAAATGAATAATGAATAATAATAATCAATTATTTAATAGATTAAATAATTGATTATTATTATTATTATTATTATTATTATTATTATTATTATTATTATTATTATTATTATTATTATTATTATTATTATTATTATTATTATTATTATTATTATTATTATTATTATTATTATTATTATTATTATTATTATTATTATTATTATTATTATTATTATTATTATTATTATTATTATTATTATTATTATTATTATTATTATTATTATTATTATTATTATTATTATTATTATTATTATTATTATTATTATTATTATTATTATTATTATTATTATTATTATTATTATTATTATTATTATTATTATTATTATTATTATTATTATTATTATTATTATTATTATTATTATTATTATTATTATTATTATTATTATTATTATTATTATTATTATTATTATTATTATTATTATTATTATTATTATTATTATTATTATTATTATTATTATTATTATTATTATTATTATAATTATTATTATTATTATCATTATTGTTATGACTATAAAATTTATTGCTATTATATTTTATATATATATTTATACATACCATCCAGTTTTCCAGGTCTTTTTCTTTTTTTAGCATCATTAGCATAATCATATTCTTTATTAACTTTATATAAACTATTTCCAACTTTTTTAATTTTCCCTTTACAATTTGCTTTTTTAAGTGCTTGACTTGCCGATGCTCTAAATGCCTCTGGAATACCAATACAATTTTGTTCCATCCAATCAAAAATATCTTTTGGTTTGGAACCATTTTTGTCACCAATTGAAATTAATGCTTGTACAATCATGTCTTCATAAGAACCAAGAGGGCCTGTTCTTGGTTTTCTTCCTGACGGAGTTAAATGAATTGCAGTCCTATGAATAATATTTACTGATTTTTTTTTATTATATTCATATAATTTACGTGTTAACACACCAGTTACAGAATCTTTTGGATCTATATTTTTTTTTGAATTAATTATAATTGAATCTTCATCTTTTTTAAATAAAAATCATTAAATATTAATTATTGTTAGTAAATATCATTATAAAAACAAGATAAATATATAAAACTAAAAAAATTTTTTTTTTTTTCTTTATGATAATCATATATTATTTTTATTTAAAAAATTTTTTTTTGATTCTTATTTATATCTTTTTTTATTTTATTTACCATTAATTACAAGAATCTTTGAAGGAGTTGGAGTATTTAGTGCTGATTGAATAGATGTTTTTGATTTTCCAAACAATGCTCGGTTAACCATATTATTAACATCAACATGTTTTATTGATGCATTAAGAATTAATGAAACAAGTATGGGTATAGAGAGTTTTTCTAATTTATCTTTTTTCTATTAATATTTATATATATGTAACAAATTAAGATATTATTATATTATGGGGGGAAAAAATAGATAATTAGAAAATTTAAATAAAAATATAATATCTATAATAATATCTTTAAAAATATTCTTATTATTATTATCATTATTATTATTTACTTAAAATAAAAAATATTTTAATATTATTATAAAATATGATAAAAAAAATAATAAATATTCACAGTTTTAAATGGTCCTTTACATCTTCGACATAATTTTTTATTATATAAAAATAAACTTTGAAATTCATCTATTTTATTTGTATATTCATTCTCATCTTCAATTAATTGCCCACAAACAATACAATTTTCGTCTACTATATCTCTACTCCTTTTGTTTTTACTTTTTCTTCCTTTTTCATTGCTATCTTTATGTACATTTTCTTTATTCATATTGACAAATTGTGGTTCAGTAACCTGACTGAATTCAAACGATTTTTGACCTAGATTTGAATTTCAAAAAAAATTAAATTTAGTAAATTTAACTTTAGTATCTATTAAATATTTCTTTTCTTTTATATAATATATATATATATATATATTTTATGTGTATAATACAAATTATTCTATTAAATATTTATAAATAATATTATTGGTGTTATAATTTTAAATTGATTTTCTTTGTATATATTTTTTATTATAAAATAAAAAAATATTTTATCAAATGGTTATTATTCTTTTTTGTTAAATAAAATTTTTTTTGAAAAAATATGTATTTTTTAAAGTATATATTGTTAACTGTTATATATATAATTTTATTTTTATTACATATTTATAAACCTTTTTAATTGTAATATAATAAAAACTTGAAAATAAATGATGTTATATGAAAAATGTTTATAAAATAAAATAAATGAGTTTTATTTTTTATTTATAAAAATCTTATTATGAAATATAAAATATATAAAATTTCATTTAGAATAGAAAATAATATTAAGTTGATTAAATATTAGATAATAAGACAATAGCATTTATTGATATATCTTTATTAATCTTTTTTTTTTTAATTTATTTTTTATAAAAAAAAAAAAATTGTTTTTATTAAATTTATATAATATGATATATAAGCTTGTTGATAATAATTATAGAAATAATTTCTTTGCTCTTTTTTCTTATTATTTTTTTTTTATTTTCTATTTTATTTTAATTTATTTTGATGTTTACTGCCAAATTTCAAAATCATATTTACATTACTTTAAATAATTATTAGTTGAATGATTTCAATAAATAAATATTTTATTATATTTTTTATTTATTTTCGAAAAAGAAAAACTGTAAAATAATAATAATAATATATTAAATAAATTATAATTCTTACAATTATTGAAATAAAATAATGATGATATCTAATAAGAGAGAAAAAAAAAAGAAATTGTAAAAAAAAAAAAAAAATAAAGGAGAGAAAGAATTAAAGAAAAGAAAAAAAAAACATTTAATGAATATATAATGGAATGTTGTGTAATAATAAGTAAATAAATAAATATATATATATATAAATAAATAATTGAATAAATAAATATATAAATGAATGAATAGCTATAATAATTATATAAAAAATGATTACATAATAAAAATCATATTAAAATATGTATTTAATTTATTCAAATACATTTTAATATATTTCAATATATATTAAAGGTTTAATGGATTATCAAACTTTTCATTAATTTGTAAAACAAAAAACAACAAAAAAAAATTAAAAAAAAAAACATAAAAAATTTTTTCTTTTGTATCAATAATATTTAATTTAATTCATTACATTCATACATTTATTATAATATATACAAATTAAAGTTAAAATATTTATTTTTATTAAAATATATTATCATTTAATTATATTTATAATATATATAATTGGTAAAAAAAGACCATTTTAATTTGTGTACTCTTCCATATAAAGTTAAAAAACATTTATTGTAATACTTATTCATTTATTTGTTTTTTAAGTTAAAAATTTGTTCTTTCATTATATTAAAAATTCTTTTTTTCTTTTTTTATTTTTTTTTCTTATAAAAACTTTTCTTCAATAAAAGATAAGTAATACAAAAAAAAAAAAAAAAAAAAAAGAAAAAGGCATTTATTTTCTCTTCATTAATATTTACAATAATATTATTAATATATATAATATTTTAATGATTATTATTTTATATATATATTTATTATAATTAATAACATTTATTACAATAATAAAATATAATAATAATTATTTTCTAATGATATGTATTATATGTATTACTAAATAATTTATTAATAGTTTATTATTAAATTATTATTAATTATTATATCTACAAAGCTATAAAATTTCATATCATTTCAAGATTACTTATTTAATACGAATCTTAAATAGCAACTTGCTTTATATATCATTATTAAGTTTTTTGTATGTTATTATTTTTATTATTATTATGATTAATATAATTATTAAATAATTGACATTATCATTTATTAATATATTATTTATTATTTATTTATTTTAATAATTTATTTATTATTTATTTATTTAATTATTTATATATTTATTTATTTTTATAATTTATTTTTTTTTATTATTTAATTATTTATATATTTATTATAATTTAATTCTTTTTATTATTAATTATTATTTTATTATTTATTTTTTATTATTTAAATTTTTATTGTTGTAAATTGCTTTATTATTATAATTTATTATTTGAGATTGCCTTGAAAGAAAATAATTAATTCTATATTCCTTTTTTGTATATTTATTAATTTCAATATAAAATCTTTAAGTAAATAATAATTGGACAAAAAAAAAACAAAAAAAAACAAAAAAAAACAAGAAAAAATTATATTTCCAAAAAACGGCAAATTATAAAATAATTGTTATGTTACATTTATAAACTTTGTTTATTAATAATAAAGAATAATAAAAATTATCATTATATATATATTATATATTATTATTTAATATTATTTATATTTATTAATTATTATTATTATTATTATTATTATTAAAAAAATAACAATAATAAAGTATAGAAAATTAATTTTAATTTTCTATACTTCATTATATATAATTAATATATATTTAATATAATAATAATATAATTTATTTAAATGATATATATTAATCATTTATTAGTTTTTATGTTTTAATAAAATAAATACTATTTAATAATAAATAATATGTGGATAAATTTAATATTAAGTTTATAATTTTCTTTTTATTAAAAAAACATATATTAAAAATAAACAAAAAAAAGAAAAAAAAAAAAAAAATATATATATATATATATATATAAATAAAAAAATATATATATAAATATATAAATATATAAATATATTATATACATAAAATAAAAATGAAAAAAAAAAAAAAAACCCAATTAGAGATTGATGATTGAATAAAGAATAAATCATTTATATTTCTTAATATTATTATATGTATTATATGCTATAATTGATATAGTTAATGCTTAAAATATAATAAGTTGTAAACAAATAATAAAATAAAAACTCATATATGCACATGTTATATGTTATATGTTATATCTTTTGTAATAACTTTTAATAAATTATAAATTATATTAATAAATAAATAAATAATTTATATATTTATTATATTTATTATAACTGTCATAACTGTCATAATTGTCTTATTTAATAATTATTATTTATTTATTTATTTATTTATTTATTTATTTATTTATTTTATTTATTTATTATTCTATATTTTTATTTTTTCTATTTATGTATATATATATATAATATATTATTCGTTTTTATATTATTCTATAGTTTTTCTAGAAAAAAAATAGTTATATATTTTATATATATTAATATAAGATTTTAAATAATTTTTTTTTCTTTTAGTTCCAGAAAAATGATGGGAAAAGTGATGTTTTGGAGACAAAACACATATTGATTGTAAATACAATTATACCTACAAAATAGCATACCATATATATAACTATATATATATATATTTTTTAAATTATTATTTATCAATTAAAAAGTTATAATTAGCATGTATTGGAGAATAAATAATTCATAATTAATAATTTATTATTAATAATTATTGATATTCCATATAAATATTGTTGAATATATATATATGGTTATTGATTTACAAATTACCTTTTAATTTGCCTCTTGCTGAAAGTAGTGAATTAATGTCTGGAAAACCAAATATATTACATAGAGCATGAGCAAATATTGGTGATAAAACGTTTCCTTTTTTATTTATTATTTTTAATAATAATACAAATGGAAAAAAAAAATTATTAAAAAATTATTAAAAAAAATTTTTTCTTAAATCTTTTAGCATATATCTAAAAATAATGTTTATTATTCAATTATTTAAATTGATTCATACCTGTTCTTAATAATAAATAAGTTGAGAACCAACCAAAAACAGTAGTATATGAAAACTGAAGAGCTATAATTATAATAGTAAAAAATATTAATAAAAAAATTAAAATAAATATTTAATGAATAATAAATAATAACTAATAATTAATAATTAATAATAACTAATTAAAAATAATAATAAAAAAAAAATAAATATAGTAATAGTAATAATAATAATAATAATAATAATAAATATAATAATAAATATAGTAATAATAATAATAATAATAATAATAATAATAATAATAATAATAATAATAATAATAATTTGATTATTTTTAAAACTAATTTTTATATACTTGTTCCTAATAATGATTGTACTAAAGCGTTTTCTTGGTTTTTATTTAACATATAAAACTCGTAAGCATGATGAACATGAGCAATTCCGAAAAATAATGGCAATATAAATATCATAAAAGTATTAGAGAAATTAGCTAAATAACATGCAGAAACCATACATGATCTAAATATAAATTCCTCTGTTATTGGTCCCTATAATATAATAAAAAAAAAGAAATAGTTAAGAAATCGTATATATTATATAATCATTAATAAATAAATATATATCTATAAATATATATATATAATAAAAAAATGATAAAAAATAATACAAATATAAAATAATAAAAATAAGAATAAAAATATAGATAAGAATAAGAATAAGAATATAGATATGGAAATGAATATGAATATGTAGTTAAATTATAATCATAATGATATTAAAAAATTAATATAAAATTAATATAAAAATAAAATTAAAAATGAAAATGAAAATAAAAATAAAAATAAAAATAAATGTATATAAATATAAATATATATATAAATTAATAAAAAATATGCAAGATAATAAATATAAAATATCGCAATAATAATAGTAGTATAATATAATAAAGAAATGTTATATAAAATTAAATAAAAATAGTTATAGAAAGTATATAAAATCTAAATTAAAAGAAAACAAAAGTATTATATTATATAATATAAATATATTTTAAATTACTTACAACAATAATATTTCTTATTTCAATTAAACTCAATTCAAAATATTTTAAGTTATCATTTTGAAAGAATAATTCCTTTTGCATAAACATAACAACTAATGGACCGAAAAATATTTCTAACACCAACATTATACCAATAATAACTCCTATAATAAGATTTTTATATGTAATTCCCAAAGATTGTAAAAAGAAATTAAATGAATTCTTTGATTATTTGTTTTAAATGTTATTAAATTGTTGAAATGTATATATGGTATAGTATAAATATAAAAATGTACATCAATAGTAAAATATTATATAATAATAAATATTTTATATTAGTAAAAAATAAATTATATATATAGATATTGAAATAAATTTTATAAATAAGAGGTAAAAAAAGTATCCTAAAATTACATTATCGAATACATGTCTTATATAATAATAAAATAATAATAATATTGGTGAAGTAGTGCAAACAATTAAAATCGAAATAAATCTTTTTTTTATAACTTCTGGATGATCTCTCGATAATTGTAATTGTTTCTTCCTATCAAAGAAATAAAGAGAAACGACAAAGAAACAAGCAAGTAATAAACAAATTAATACTGCTTCAAATTTTGATATATATTGTATTTCCTGTAATTTAACTTCCATTTTTTAATATTATTATTATTATTTATTTATTTATTTATTTGTTTGTTTGTTTATTTTTTATTATTTATTATTTATTATTATTTATTATTATTATTATTATTATTATTATTATTATTATTATTATTATTATTATTATTATTATTATTATTATTTGTTAAATTTTATAGGATAATATATAACTTTAATGGAGTAAAAAAAAATACATATATATATGTATATATTTATAAAATGTTTATATTTCCTATAAAATATATATTTTTTAGTATTTTATTTAAAAAAATATAATTTTTTTTTTATTTTTTATTATTATTATTACTGTTGCTATTGTTTTTTCAATAACAACGATTTACTATTATTATTGAATTTCTTTTAATTCTAAAAAAAAAAGTTTATAAAAATTAAAAATAAATAAATAGATAAATAACTAAAGCTTTAATAAATAAATTTATATAATAATAATTGTATATATATATATTTTTTCATTACTATTTATATTGATTTATATATTAATTAATATAATATGGATATGGATATTAACTTTTTATTAATAATTTTAATTTTTTTTTTTTTTTTTTTTTTTTTTTTTTTATGGCACACAATTTGTATGTCGCTTTTATTGAATTTAAATATTAAAATACATGAATCATAAAAAAACACATAATGAAAAAAAATGATACTAAAAAAAATAAAAAAACCAGTAATATATTATAGATAATAATAAATAATACTGGAGGGAAAAAAAATAGTATAATAATATTTAAAAACAATAAATCCATACAACCCTTAATTCTAAATATAGAATTAAAGTAAAATTGATCTATCCTATTCCACTAGGGTCGGAAATAGAATCGGCATTTGCCCTACTAGGCTGTCCTACTGTGTTATCAGCATTGACGTTCCTGGAGAGGTTGGTTTTAAATTTATTGAACAATATATGTTGTCTTTTACAGACAACAGGCATGATATCATTCAATAGAGCCGCAGATCGCAACAAGAATGGGGATTTTGAATAAGTACCAGATTCAGTCTGACACTTAAACAAACATTCCCATTCCTTTTTGTATGGACTATTGTTAATTCTATCACTAAAACCATAATCCCTTCCACCAATTAAAAAAATATAAATACTATACCTATTAACTATTTTTTTATTACCTAATATATCTATATTACTTATACTATTAATCCTCATATTATTACTACTTTTATAACCCTTAACAATATTATTAATTCTATTATCCACACTAGGGTTATTACTGGTCCTAACTAAACTATTAAAAAGACTATCTAAAAAATAAAAAAAATTTCTATCTAGATCAGAGAAGTGATCAATACGAAGATTTTTAAATAAGAAACAATTTATAAACCAATGATCAATTCTCTGATAACTGTCACAATGGAAACAACATGAACAACAATTAGGACAAGAATTATTAATCATTTTGCAGCTTTAGCAACTCTAGCATCGATTTTATATCCACATCTTGCCCTAAGTATCCACCTAAAACCTTTGCTATATTCAGGATATTCTAGATTAAGCTTTAAGTAATTCCTTGATTCTTCAAAGTTGTACATTTTATAAGTTTTAGCTTTAATTGATTTATCACTGTTCATGTCTCTGTCCCAATAGAATTCCATAATTTCTTTAGAAGAGGATGAAATATTGTTTAATTTATCATTTAATATTTTACTTTCTTTGTCCCAAGTCCATTTTCTTGTTGTAGCAACATTATTAACTATCTTTGAGATAATGCAGTTGGAGTCCTTCCACTTATTAAAACATCTAACCTGAGCTAAAGCACATTTACCAGAAAGTGGAGGAATATTGAGTTCTTTTGAGATGCAATAAATAGAAACAAAAGAATTTCGAGTAGCCTAAAATCCAATAAAAACCTTTGTTAATAATTGTTTGTGTAGAACTAGTATTGTTTTTGTTAGAACCAAGCAAAGGTGCGTAATAGGAAACTTGTCCAATAACTTTTGCAGAGAATAAAGTTCTTTTAAGAGGAATAGGAATCAGATCATTTTTTAAAAAACCTTGAATTGAAAACAAAGCCTTACTAACTTTATTTTTCATTTTACTAATAACGAATTTTAAATCTAGAGTTTTATGAAAGGGAACACCAAGGTAAGTATAACAATCTGTTTTAAGGATTGGCATTCCTGTTAAATAAAAGGTAGGGTCTTCTCTAAGAATATATTCCGAATTTTCATGTCTAACAGCAAATGTGGCACATTTATTAATTCCAAAGGTCATCTCGTTGTCCTTAGCCCATTTACTAACTGAGCGAAGAAGTTTGTTCATACGAGATCTACTAGGAGCACAAAGAACAATATCATCAGCAAATAGTCCTCCACAACAATATTCAGTATCAATTTTCACACCATTACGCAGGCAATCGTTGAAGATGTCGTTGATAAACAAATTAAAAAGTATAGGAGATAAGGGACATCCTTGTCGAACTCCTTTAAATATACTGAATGAATCAGAAAATTGTCCATTAATTTTAACACAAGCTTTGGAAGACAGATATAGGTTCTCCAAAAATTGAAAGCATTTTCCTTGAATACCAAGAGTATAGATTTTCGACAAAATGTTATATATGGGCACAGAATCGTATGCTTTTTTAAGATCCAGAAAAGCTAAATAAGTATCTTCCCCTTTGAATTTACGTCTTTGACAAATAGAAAGAATAGAGATATAAAGACTAATACATTCTTCCTTATTCCGAAAGCCAAATTGTTCTGGTCTGATGAATCCATGACTTATACCATATTCAGAAATTCTAGAAGCAATAATTTTCGAAAGGATCTTGATACCATTATTGATAAGTGAGATACCACGATAATTATCACATTTAGAAAGATCACCTTTTTTTGGAATAGAAACAATGGATGCATTATTCCAAAAAATAGGAAAATCACCATTCCAAATACGATTAATTAAGAAATAGAAACAACTGAGACCAGCCGGAACATATGAATCATTATTTACAGAGTCATTTGAAGAGGAATCAGGAATTAAAGCTTTATAAAATTCAATAGGGATACCGTCGGGACCCGAGGCTTTAAAGTTAGGAATAGAAAGGATGGCCTTTTTGATTTCTTCAATGCTGATATCTTGGTTAATATCCCATACTATGTTATTTCCACTCTCTATACGATTAATAGCGGGAGAATTCTTCCAGAATTTTTTATTCATGCTATGTCCAGTAGAGTCATAACTAAGTTTCTTATAATAATTGCACCAAACATCTAATTGATCTTTAGTACTATACACTAAGTTATTTTGGTGGTCTCTGATAGGATGAGGTATAAATAACTCCTGATTATTATTTTTAATATTCTTCTTAATCCACGACCATGATTTCCTGCTGTCATTTTTTAAGGTAGCCTCGCAGCCTACTTTAATCCAAAATAAATAGTTTTGTCTTCTAAATTCATTACATTTTTTATGAATAGATTGGCATAATTTGTTATAAGATGCAACAAGGATAATAAATTGATTAGGTTCATAATCTAAATGGCTCTTTTTAATTTGTCGATACTTCAAGCTTTTGATTCTTTGAAGACAGTAAATATTACGTGACATATGGAACATTGATTTCCTAATTTCAGTAGAAGATGTAATTTCAAGGTCCTCTGCAATTGAATTAGATGTATTAATAAACTTATCAACGAGATCATCAATAGAAAGAGAAGGATTATTAAAGATCTCATTATTTAAAATAGCAAACTTGTTATTGTCAACAATATCGTTTTTCATTTCCTTACAGCGAATTCTATTCCATTGAACAACCTTTTTTGGGTGAGTAAAGGAGAGATCAACAAAGTTTTTCTTACAATATACTAACATTGGTTTATGATCAGAGACTGGGTGATAATCAATAAAGGAAGCATAAGATATAAGGTTCAACATTTTATAATTAACCAAAGCATGATCAATATCTGAAGATAAATTACCTTGAACCCAAGAGATTCTTGAACTATTGAGAGGTAAAATCATCCAACCATTAATCTGTGATATTTTTTCTTCAAGGTCCACTGTTTTCATGTTAAAATCCCCAACAAGAATAGAAGCATGATCACGATGATTATTAAGCCAATCAATAACTTCTGCTAAAGCACACTTCACTTGTGTATAATGAGAGCTGACAGGGATATATACATTTCCAACAGAGCATTTAGAGTCGTAGATATTATAATTGGTTAAGGAAATAATGTAGTTAAATGAATTCTCTTCAAGTATTGCTTGACAAGATTTATGATAACCTAAAAATAAACCTCTCATGCCTGGAATACTATCAACGGCTCTTCTAACAAAATAACGGTAATTGGGAATAGTGACTTTACATGGTTGACTACTATTGGCACCAGAACCGTTCTTTGTTTCTTGAAAACAGAGGAAAAGAGGTTTGAATAATGTGATAAAGTATTCGATACTATCTTTCTTTTCGTGGTTCCATCCATTGGTATTCCAACTGAGACAAAAAATAAACTTATCTTTGATAGAATTAAGAGAGTTGAGATTAGAGTGTATACTAACTAATGAGTTGCGCTGGAAAGAATCTGAAGTATTAGATTGTGAGGATGTTGTAGTAGAATTACTTTGGTTATTAATTGAATCATTTAAGTTTGTTGTAGAATTACTTTGGTTATTAATTGAATCATTAAAGTTTGTTGGAGGAGAAAATAGTTGATTTCTGATCTGTTGAAGTGACCTTTTACGAATATAATGAGTGCAATTACTATACGACAAGCGAGCATTTGAGATATGTGATACAAATTTCTTTTTGAAATCATCGAATATAAAATCAGATGATAAAACTTTGATCCTAAAATACCAACCTCTAGAACACATCGATCTTTTAACTGAAAGAATGTACTTGTTGAATTCCTTAAGTTTCGATTCCAGAAAATCCATCATATATACATTGGTCCATGAGTGAAGGCCATTGATGAAGATAATGCTAGTGTTGTTAATATCAGTTCCATAACAGCGGAATCCACGAACAAAAACATTACTATTTTCGTTACTATTATAAAAATTTCGTACCATTGTGATCTATATTTAATATTGAAGAAAAAAAATAAAAAAGTAAAATGAAAGTACTAAACTAAAAAAATCAAGTTAAAAATGTAGACTAGTAATAACTGAATGTAAATTTTTTCTTTTTTTTTTTTTTCTTTTGTTTAAAATTTTCAATTGTTTATCTTCTTTACTCTATTATAAAAACACTTGTAGAATATTGATATTATAAAAACACTTGTAGAATATTGATAGTTGTTATAAAAATCTCTTTTTGCGAATGTAAATATATTTGAAATCTTGTAAATTCTTAAATTCATGAAAATTAAAAAAAAGTTAAAGGTGAAGAACTCAAAAATAACTATTCTAAATTCTAATAAAGTATAAGCACATGCTTTTGAGTGAATCAAGCTCATACAATAATTAAAACAATTACAATAGATTCATACAGTGATAATATACAGAAATACATGAAAGGTAAATTTAAAAAAAAATACAAATATCTCATTTCCTGCATATCCAGCTTATACATATTATTAGAAAAAAGAACAATTATTGAGGAGACTTCATAAAATGCCCTTAACGTCGCCATGTATCGACAGGCATTTATCCTCTTCTGAGCATTCCAACTGAATGGAAGTACAAGTCCTCAGAAGAGGGATAAAAAAAAAAAAAAAAAAAAAAAAAAAAAAGATAAAACAATAAAATAAAAAAAAATTTTTTTTTTTTTTTTTGATATAAATTCCTTCATTAAGGATAATTAAACGATGTATAATTAAACTATGATGTTATTAATAAAAAAAAAAAAAAAAGATAATGTATAATGTAAATTTTTATTATTTTAAATTGTTACATAAATTTGAAATTACAAAAATATTTGTATCATTGTATAAAAAAAAAACTATTATTATTATTTATTTATTTATTTATTTATTTATTTATTTATTTATTTATTTATTTATTTATTTATTTATTTATTTATTTATTTATTTATTTATTTATTTATTTACTTATTAATTTATTTATTTAAACTATTTATTTATTTATTTATTTATTTATTTATTTATTTATTTATTTATTTTATTTAATTATTAATTAATATTATCTCAATAATTAATACATTAATTTTACATAAACTATTTTTTTTTATTATTATTATTATTACATTAAAAATATACAATTATAAATATATATATATTTATTAATAAAAATATATATTATTCAGTATATTATCATAATTTATTATGCTTTTCTTTTTTTCATTTCTCTTTCTTCATACTTTACTTTACAATTTTCAATAATCTCAAGTATCTCTTTTTCATCAATTTTTAAATTTAATTTTGATTTTAAAACATCAATTTGACAATTTGGCTCATTCAAAAATTCTTTTAGAATGTTTATTTTAGCTTCAGATAATCCTGAATATTGTTCTATAATATCTTCTTTGAATTTATCCAATATCATATTTACTGCTACTTCTAAAGCTTTATTTTCTTTACCTTCCACTCTACCTTTAATTAAACCTTTCGCTTCACCTCTCGCTTCACCTCTCGCTTCACCTACCGCTTCACCTTCTTCTCTTGCTGCTACTACATCGTAATAATCTTTTTCTCTTTGTAAATATATTTGATAGAAATTGTTGTCTCCTTTCAAAGTCAATAATTTTTCTCTTGCTTTTTTAAATATTGCTGGTGTTTCTTTATTTCTAAAATATTCATTATTAGGATCATTTAAAAAGAAAAACCATGTAAATTTGTTTTCTAATTCTTCCTGAGCAATATTCATATACTTTTGTAATTCAAAGAAATGAATATTTAATAAATCTTCAAAACCTTCCCCTTTATTTGTCTCCCTTTCTTTTAATTCAAAATGCCAGTGACGTTTATTCATATCTTTAAATAAATTATAATTTAATAAATTGATCATGATTACATCTGGTATCTCACCATACGATCTTCCTTGTGGTAGAGAATGAAAAATTATTCCAGAGGAATAATACAAAGATCTTTTAAACATATGACCAGTTTTATTGAATTGAATTTCAATATTTACTAATTTATTATGATTTGTTTTTGCTGTCATAAAAATACCTTGATTTTGGATTTCTTCAAATTTTCTTTTTCTTTTAAAATTTTTATTTTTAATCGCTAATAATGTATCCATCCTTCCTAATTTTCCAATTTTAGTTTCGTTAGTTGTATTTTCAGAATCTTCAGAGTTTTCATCGTCTGTATTATTAATAATTGCATTTGTTGCTAACACTGGAACTATTTCAATATTCTTATATTCTAGATCATCAATTATAATTTCAGAATCAAAAATATTATTTAAAAAATTAATCATCATTTTTTTATTATTAATAAATAAGCTCTTAAAAGCAATATCAACTTTAGGATTTATCTTAACAATTAATTTTTCACTTTCTATTCCTTTTTCATTATTTAAAATTTTTTCTTCTTTATTTAAACTATTCCCACTCATTTTAATTTTTATTAAAACTAAAAGTATTATTTGAAAATTTTATTAATATTAAATACTAAAATAATTTTTTTTTATAGACCTATCGTATCCTATGATATAAAATAAATATTTGTAGCAAAATATTTGTCATATATTTGAATAGGATTCAAATATATATTAATTTTTATCTTATTACAATAATATATTATATTTTATTAATTTATAATAATTATTTTATTATTTATATTTTCTTATTTTAAATTATTATACTTTTAATATATTAATTTATTAGTTTTTATTCTTGTTAGAGTGAAATATGTGTTAAATGTATTAAAATGTATTGTATTAAATATAATGTATGAGCCACATTGTATGAATATAAAAGTGAATGTGGTGCATTTCGGAATCGTGCATTTATGTAATAAGATAAAAATTAATATATATTTGAATCCTATTCAAATATATGACAAATATTTTGCTACAAATATTTATTTTATATCATAGGATACGATAGGTCTATAAAAAAAAATTATTTTAGTATTTAATATTAATAAAATTTTCAAATAATACTTTTAGTTTTAATAAAAATTAAAATGAGTGGGAATAGTTTAAATAAAGAAGAAAAAATTTTAAATAATGAAAAAGGAATAGAAAGTGAAAAATTAATTGTTAAGATAAATCCTAAAGTTGATATTGCTTTTAAGAGCTTATTTATTAATAATAAAAAAATGATGATTAATTTTTTAAATAATATTTTTGATTCTGAAATTATAATTGATGATCTAGAATATAAGAATATTGAAATAGTTCCAGTGTTAGCAACAAATGCAATTATTAATAATACAGACGATGAAAACTCTGAAGATTCTGAAAATACAACTAACGAAACTAAAATTGGAAAATTAGGAAGGATGGATACATTATTAGCGATTAAAAATAAAAATTTTAAAAGAAAAAGAAAATTTGAAGAAATCCAAAATCAAGGTATTTTTATGACAGCAAAAACAAATCATAATAAATTAGTAAATATTGAAATTCAATTCAATAAAACTGGTCATATGTTTAAAAGATCTTTGTATTATTCCTCTGGAATAATTTTTCATTCTCTACCACAAGGAAGATCGTATGGTGAGATACCAGATGTAATCATGATCAATTTATTAAATTATAATTTATTTAAAGATATGAATAAACGTCACTGGCATTTTGAATTAAAAGAAAGGGAGACAAATAAAGGGGAAGGTTTTGAAGATTTATTAAATATTCATTTCTTTGAATTACAAAAGTATATGAATATTGCTCAGGAAGAATTAGAAAACAAATTTACATGGTTTTTCTTTTTAAATGATCCTAATAATGAATATTTTAGAAATAAAGAAACACCAGCAATATTTAAAAAAGCAAGAGAAAAATTATTGACTTTGAAAGGAGACAACAATTTCTATCAAATATATTTACAAAGAGAAAAAGATTATTACGATGTAGTAGCAGCAAGAGAAGAAGGTGAAGCGGTAGGTGAAGCGAGAGGTGAAGCGAAAGGTTTAATTAAAGGTAGAGTGGAAGGTAAAGAAAATAAAGCTTTAGAAGTAGCAGTAAATATGATATTGGATAAATTCAAAGAAGATATTATAGAACAATATTCAGGATTATCTGAAGCTAAAATAAACATTCTAAAAGAATTTTTGAATGAGCCAAATTGTCAAATTGATGTTTTAAAATCAAAATTAAATTTAAAAATTGATGAAAAAGAGATACTTGAGATTATTGAAAATTGTAAAGTAAAGTATGAAGAAAGAGAAATGAAAAAAAGAAAAGCATAATAAATTATGATAATATACTGAATAATATATGAATAATATATATTTTTATAAATAAATATATATATTTATAATTGTATATTTTTAATGTAATAATAATAATAAATAATAATAAAAAAAAAATTAGTTTATGTAAAATTAATGTATTAATTATTGAGATAATATTAATTAATAATTAAATAAAATAAATAAATAAATAAATTTTATTTTAAATAATTTTTTTTTTAATTATAAATTTTTTTAAAATTTTATTTTTATTTTATCTATTATAATTGTTAAGATTTAAATTTATAACTTTATTTTATTAATCACGTGTAAATAGTATATTTATGGGGGAGAGTTGCATTTCGACGAATGTGTTGCATTTCGCAATGTTGCATTTCGCAATATGATATGGGGCGCATATTAAATTTTTGCAATGAGGCGCATAAAAAACAAATAAAAAAATGAAAAATTTTTTAACACAAATTATGAAAGCCACGTTATGAAATAAAATAAAATAGAATTTAAAAAAATTAAATAAATAAATAAAAAATATATATATAAATAAATGAATAGAAAATAAACAAATAAATAAATAAATATTTCTTTTCTTATTAATTACTTACAAAAAAAAAATAAAGTAAAAAAATTAAAAAAAAAAAAGCTTATTATAAAATTAAATATATTTATATAATTTTTTTGATAAATGAATAATAATAAATAAAATAAAAGATAATAAATAATATAACAGTATTATATATGTATTTTTATTAAAAAGACGATAACAAATAATAAATAAAAAAAATAATATAAATTTTAGAATAAAGAAAAGAAACAAATAAATAAATAAATATTTTTTTATTAATTACTTATTTACAAAAAAAAAATATAAAAATAAAAATTCATTATAAAATTAAATATTTTTATAAAATTATTTTGATTTGAAATATTAAAAAAAAAATTCAATATTATTAAAATATTAAATAAAAAATATAATTATAAAAAAATATTCAAAAAATATTCAATATTATTAAATTATTAAATAAAAAAAATATTCAAAAAATATTCAATATTAATTAAATAAAAAATAATGAAGAAATATTCAATATTATTAAATTATTAAATAAAAAAAATATTGAAGAAATATTCAATATCATTAAATAAAAAAATAATGAAGAAATATTCAATATCATTAAATAAAAAAAATAAATAAAATATTATTAAAATACTAAAAAAAATTCAATATTAAAAAAATATTTAATATTATTAAATCATTAAATAAAAATATTATTAACTAAAAAAAATTATTAAATAAATAATTCTTTATATTATATTTTTATTTATTTAATTATTTATACAATTATGCGCCCCATTGCGAAATGCAACATTGCGAATTGGAATGTGGTGCATTTCGCAATCGTGCATTTCGGAATCGTGCATTTCGGAATTGTGCATTTCGGAATCTGTGGCGCATGAAATTTTATATATTAAATAAATGAATAAATAAATAAATAATAATTAAAAATTATAATTAATAATTACAAATTAAAAAATGAAATAAAATGAAATAAAAATAATTATAATAAAATCAAAGAATTGAAAAAAAAAATACAAAAGAATACAAAAAAAATTTAAAAAAGAAAGATTCAAGTTATTCATTAACTTTTACAAACAAACAAAAATCATATTTTTTCAAAGTCTTTTATTTTATTTAATATTTTATAATATTTTTCATTTATATTCAATATTTTAATTTATTTTATTATTAAATTGTAATAATAATAACTAAAATTTTAATAAAATAATAAAAAAATAAAAAAATATTTATTTAATGATTTTTTAAACATAATTGATATTATTATTTTTACTAAATAAGATTGACATTGATATTGATAATATTTTTATACTAAAAAATTTGATATTGATATTAATAATAATATATTTATATTAAAAATTTTGATATTGATATTAATAATATTTTTATACTAAAAATTTTGATATTGATATTAATTATATTTTAATTATAGTTAAATAGATCAGTTTTAGATATAATTTAGCTAAAAACTAGCTAAAAAAAATCTTAAAGTAATTTTATTTCCTTATATTGTTACAAGAACAATAATTAAGCATAACATATAATTTAAAAAGGTTAGAAAAATACTAATTTATAATAAAAAATTAGTATTTTTTATTATTTAAATCAATTAAGCAATTATACCATAATTCAACAATATCTTTTCTATCATATCCATTATAAATATAATCTTTTTCCATATACTTATAATTTTCAATTATATTTTTTATTTCATCAGTTTTTTAATTATTTTTTGTTTTTTTCTCCAGATTCCATTAATTCTCATTTCGTAATCATTGTAGGAAAAGGATTCTTCTTTTTTTAATATATAAATTAATTTAAAAAATGAAGATTTTTTTGGAAATAAATTATTTAAGTAATTATTAAAATATTCTGAAGCATTATTTGTTATATGCTCTATATTCTTATAATAATTCCAATAATTAGTATTATATTTATGTAAATAATTATTTTTAAAATATAATAGTTTTATTTATTTTATTTAATATGTAAATAATTATTTTTAAAATATAATAGTTTTATTTATTTAATGATAACAGAACAAGTCCTTTTTTATATACAATTTTTAACAAAATATTATTTAAAAGATTATTAATAAAATAATATTTAATTTTATTTAATTATTTATGTATTTATTTATTTATATATTTATTATTTATTACAATAATTATTTATTTAATAATTATAATAGTTTTATTTATTTAATGATAACAGAACAAGTCCTTTTTTATAATACAATTTTTAACAAAATATTATTTAAAAGATTATTAATAAAATATTATTTTGATTTTATTTAGTTATTTATATATTTATTTATTTATTTTTGATAAATGTGGCTATAAAATATTTTATCATCAAGCCACATACAATAATGTACGATTCCGAAATGCACGATTCCGAAATGCACTTCTCCCGCGAATTGCAACATTGCGAAATGCAACCTACAAATCTTTGTCATGCGCCCCATTGCGAAATGCAACATTGCGAAATGCAACTCTCCCATTTCGACATAATCTATGTTTGATGGTTTTTTAATGTATTACAATGTGGCTTAAAAAAATATAATATATAAATAAATGAATAAATAAATAAAATAAAAAATTTAACCTTTGTATTTTTAAATAAGAGTGATTATATTGTAAATTAAAAATAAATAATATTCTTTTAAAAATATTGTAATATATGTTTATTATTTGAATTATTATAAAAAAAGGTGTTGTTAATATATTGATTTCATGTTTAACAATAATATATTTTATTTTATTTTATTTTATTTTATTTTTATTTATTTTTATTTTATTTTATTTTATTTTATTTTATATTGCACCAACATTTGGTTACCAAGTGTTTATAACAAGAGTATATGCTCCAGAAATAAATAGTTTTTACACTACATCACTATCTATATTAAATAAAAAGAACAATCAACCTATGAATTGTTATTTGAAGAATTAAAAAAAAATGCAAGTAAATATAATAATAATATTATAATTACACCAAAAATTTTGCATTGTGATTTTGAAAAAGGTATATCCAATGCTGCCATTAAAATATTTCCTAATATAACTATTAAATATTGTGTATGGCATTATAAAAGATCGTTAAAAATTCAAAAATATAAATTATGTCATAATGAAGTTGAACATAATCATAACATTTATTTATTTTATAAAGCTGTTACAAATTTTCCTTTTATAAATCCTGAATATATATTTGATATTTACAATTATATTAAAATTATATGTCAAGTATATAATTATTATCATTTTTTAAATTTTTTGGAATATTTTAATAAGACTTATTTATATAAATATGATATTCAATGTTGGAATTATTATAATGATATAAACCACATAACAAATAATGCTTCAGAATCTTTTAACAATTACTTAAAAAAATTGTTTTACAAAAAACCTTCTTTCTATGAATTGATTTATCATTTAAAAAAAGAAGAATCTTTATCTTACAATAATTACAAAAGGAAAATTGGAGGAGTTTGAAAAAAAGAAGAATATTAACAAAAACTAATGAAATCAATGATTTAATTAAAAAATATAAAAAAAGGAATCCGAGTTAATTGATAAGGGATGTGATAGAAATAATATCATTGATTTATGGTATAAATGTTTATTAGAATTAAACAAGCTCTAAATTTATAAATAATAATTAACTAGAATATAGTTTAAATTATATTAATATCAATATCAATATATTTTATTAATATCAATATCAATATATTTTATTAATATCAATATCAATATATTTTATTAATATCAATATCAATATATTTTATTAATATCAATATCAATATATTTTATTAATATCAATATCAATATAATTGTAATGAATTGTAAAAAATAATAACTAATAATTAATGAATAATAAATAATAACTAATAATTAATTTATTTTAATTATATAATTAAAATAAATTAATATCGGTTATTAAATTTTT
>MCFG01000054.1:35000-152500 GCA_002104895.1 Anaeromyces robustus | reverse complement strand
AAATTAAATAAATAAAAATAATATAATAAATTTAAATTATAAATAAATTATTTATATAATTTTCTTTTTAAAGAAACATTTTTTTTTATTAAATTTTCTTTTAATCTTTTTTTTTATATATAAATATCATAAAAGAAATAAAAAAAAAAAAAATAAGATAAAATAAAAAAAAAACAATTCTTTTTATTTATATTTAAGAAAAAATATTCTATTACTAATAAAGAAAACAATAACAATAGTTTTTATATAAAATTACAAACTATTAATTATTACTATAACAATATAATGGATTCCACTATTAAAGAAAAAGTATGGAATATATAAAAAAAATTTTTTTCTGTATTTTTTAAATATTTTTTTTTTCGTGTTATTAAAGAAATTGATAATACATTTAATAGCATTCCCTATTGAAAAATATTAAATTTTGTTATTTATTTTCTTATTATTATTAAAAAAAATAAATATTATAATGATATTGTTCAAATAAAAATATGCAAATTAAATTTTAATACTTTTCTTATATATAAAGAATTACTTTTTATATAAAATTCTTTTTTTTGAAAATAATGCTAAATTTCTTTTTTTATCTTTCTTTAAATTCTTTTTTTTTTTTTTTTTTTTTCCTTTTTTAGCATTTATTAGAACCATATACTTATTTACTTCAACACCCTGGTAAAGATATAAGATCGAAATTAATTGATGCTTTTGATATTTGGTTAGATGTTCCAAAATATGAACTTAAAGTTATAAAAGAAGTAATAGAAATGCTTCATACATCCAGTTTATTGTAAATGAAAAAAAAATAAAATAAAATATAAAATATAAAAAATTCATTTAAATTTATATATTTTTTATTTATACCTATAATTTATAATTTATATACTTCAAAAATATATACAAATATAAACTAACTTTATTTTTTTTTTCCTATTTAATAACCTGATAATAATATTCTATATCTTTCAATATAATATTTTATCTATAATATTAATAATAATACATATAATAATATCAACAATATAATATTTATAATATTTATAATATTTATAATACTTTTATATTCATGTATAAATAAAGAATTGACGATGTTGAAGATGATTCTGAACTTAGAAGAGGAGTACCAGGTAAGAATACAAATATAAAAACTCTTATATTAATTATATTATTATTACTATATATTAAAAAAAAAAATAAAATTAATTTGAAATAAATAAAAATAAAATTATTATTTTATTCGGATATACTTATATAATAAATATTTATACATATATATTTATTATATTTTTATTATAAATATATAATATATTTTAGTTGCTCATAAAATTTTCGGTATACCAAGCACTATATCATGTGCTAATTATGTTTATTTCATTGCTTTACAAAAACTTTTAGATTTAAAAAATTTCAATTTAATTACAATTTATACAGGTAATTTATTTATAAAATATTATATTTTATATTATACTTTCCAATATAATATTTAATTTCTTAGGGAAAAAAAACTTATAAATATTATTTATAATTCCATTATATAAATTTCTATTTTATTTTTTATTATTTTTATTATTTAACACTTTATATAATATCAAAAATAAATTTGCAATAATAATAATAATAAATAGATGAATTATTAAATTTACATCGTGGACAAGGTATGGAAATATATTTCAGAGATTCTAGTATATGTCCTACAGAAGATGACTATATGGATATTGTTAGTAATAGTAAGTAATAAAACAAAAAAAAAATTTTTTCTTTTTTCATATTACCATATTTTAATATTATATTATTTTAAAAAATATAATATTATATATATAATTATACGGATATATAATATATATAATAATATAAAATAATAACAATTTATAAAGTTATAAATTCTAAATAACTTTTTTTATAAAATATTTATTAAAATGAAAATAATATAGAAACTGGTGGTTTATTAAGATTAGGAGTAAAACTTATGGAAGAATTAAGTACAACAAATAAATTGTAAAGTATTATTAATATACGAATTTTACAATTTTTATATAAATATTAACAAAAAATAATTATCTTTCTTTTATGATTTTATATATATTAGAAATGGAAAATATGTTGATTTAGCAAATACTATCGGAGAATATTATCAAATTAGAGATGATTATAGTAATCTTTTATCAGAAACTGTAAATTTTATATACATACATAATAATATTATTATTATCATTACAAAAATATAAAAAATTATATAATTATATAGCAAATAATGAAATATATTTTTAATATATAAAAATAATTTTTTTTTTTTAGTATAAAAATAATAAAGGTTTTTGTGAAGATATTACTGAAGGAAAATATTCATACCCTATAATTCATTGTATAAAAAACCATCCCGAAAGTCATCAATTAGAAAGTAAATAGAGAAAAAAAATGTTATAATATATATCGAATTAAATATTAAATATTAAATATTAAATATTAAATATTTATTTATTCAATTATATATATTTATCTAATTATTATTATTATTATTATTTTTCTATCTATAATAATAATGATGATGATGATGATGATGATTAAATAGAAATTATCAGACAAAAAACATCAAATGTTGAACTTAAAACCTATTGTATTAAACTTATGAGAGAATCACATTCATTTGAATATACCAAACAAAAATTAATTTCAATAGAAGAAAAAATGAAAAACCAAATTGATAATCTTGGAGGAAATGCAATTTTAATTAAAATGATTGATGAATTATCAAAAATATATAAAGAAGAAGATAAATAAATATATAAATAAATAATATGAATAATATGAATAATAAATAAAATAGAACTAATTTATTTAAATAAATTAATATATTATATTATTAATTAAAAACCTTTTTTTATTATAAATGTAAATTCTATTAAAAAAAAAAAAAAAAAAAAAACAACTAAATATATTTATTTATTTATTTTTTA
The DNA here is from genome assembly GCA_002104895.1 of Anaeromyces robustus. Taxonomy (NCBI): domain Eukaryota; kingdom Fungi; phylum Neocallimastigomycota; class Neocallimastigomycetes; order Neocallimastigales; family Neocallimastigaceae; genus Anaeromyces; species Anaeromyces robustus. The sequence continues at coordinate 149,549 of MCFG01000054.1, read as the reverse complement.
TTCTAAATTAAGTAATATTTAGAGAATAGATGACAATGTAATTATTAAAAATACATTATTATTATTATCTTATGTATTATTATAATTAGTATTTGTATTATATAGATTAAATAAAAAAAAAAGTAATTTATTAACTGAATGAATAATAAAAATAAAAAATAAAAATAAAAAAAAAAAAAAAAACTAATTGTTATTTATTTTATTTTATTTTTAAAAGATAGAAATTGATCTATAAAGTTAAAAACTAATAATGTGTATATATATGTATATGTTTATATATTAATTTCATGACTTATTAAAAAAGAAATAAATAAAAAAAAAAAAAAAAAGAAAATTATTTTCTTTTATTATTCTTCTTAGATTTTACTGTACGGACAGCATCTAATGAACTGAAACCTTCCTTTGCAAGAATATTAGTACTTTTTCCTCTTTCACGTAATAAAATATCTGGAAGATTAGAAATTGTACTACTAGTTAAATATTTTGTAGAAAGACCTATTGGAATAATGGGTTTATCTAATAATGCTTTTAATTTATTCTTTAATCCCTTTAATTTATTATTTTCTTTATTCTTATTTCTTCTATTTTCTTCAACATCAGAATCCTCTTCACTAATTTTATCAGTCAATGTACAATATATATATATATATATATTAATATTAATATTAATATTTATATATATAAATTTAAAAAATTTAAATTATATAAAAATATATATTTATATTCACTTACAGTAAATCTTCATCAAGAATAACATCCATTTCTTCTGCAGCTTTTTTAATCCAACTATTATTTTGTGAAGTCTAAACAATTATCATTAATTATTATTATTATTATTAATTTTATATTTAATATATACGATTAATTAGTAAATATATCTGTATATATATTCATATTCTTGATTTTTTTTTTTTTTTTTTTTTTTTTTTTTTTTTATTTTATTTTATTTTTTCATTAATATGATTTTTTTATATTTACCTTTTGAATTTTATGTTCTAATTTATCAATTTCAAGAGCAAGAGAAATACGTTCTTTTAATGAATTCATATTTATACGATCTACAGGGAAATCTTCAATACCATTTGCTATGATTATTGTTATTATAATATATAAAAAAAAATTTAATATTATATATTCATTATTAATATTAATAATAATATATAGATTAACTTAACATTTATATATGGATTTAACAATTATTTTTATATTTTATATAATTATTGTTTTATATTTGCTAAATACTTACGTTTCTTTAATGAAGTACATAAATTTTTATATAATCTTAATTCTTCTGGTGAACAAAAAGCAATACTTATACCTTCTCTTTCAGCACGAGCAGTACGACCACTTCTGTGAACATAAATCTATTATGATATTATATAGTATTATATTAATATACAAAGAAAAAAATATATATATATTTGAAACATTTTAATATAATTATTAAAAAAAAAATTCTTTTTGTTTTTCTTATATATATAATATATAATCTATCTAATATTTACATCAGCAGAACGTGGTAATTGATAATGAATAACATGATCTACAGCTGGAATATCTAAACCACGAGCAGCAACATCACTAGTAATTAATAAAGCATTATCAGAATCACGGAATCTAAATAAATATTATAATAAATAACAATCAAATAATAATAAAAATAATAATAATAATAATAATAATAATAATAATAATAATAATAATTAATATATCGTGGCTATCAATACATAAAATATATATATATATTATTTCTTATCTAATATTTAATTTTCTTAATAATTTTTAATTTGGAAAATTTGAGTATATATATATATAAACATAATTAAAAATTTTAAAAAAAAAATTTTACCTATCTAAATTCTTTAATCTTTGTCTTTGTTGCATTTGAGCATGTAAACCGAAAGTTTTAACATTTAATAAATTCATAATAGGTATTAATCTACGAATACAATCAATACTATTAACAAAAACAATTGTTTTTCCTGGGTAAAGAATAGCAAAATAATAAAGATATAAATCTTTTTCAGTTTGAAGACAACTGATTTTAGTTTCAGTTAAAGGTTTTGCCATTATAGAATTAGTTAATAAATTAACATAACTTGGAGATTTATCTTCAAATTCTAATTGTTTTATTAATTTAACTATTGATAAAATAAAAAATTTTTTATAAATTTTATAAAATAATATTTATATATACAAATATTATAAAACATTATATATATATATATAATATTATAAAACAATATATATATTATATTAATATATTGATAAAATAATAATAAAATTCTATATAAATATATATAAGGGTATAAATGAAAAAAAAAAATTACCAAATGTTGTATTATTATTGTTTTTAGTATTATTCTTTTTTATTCTGGTGTGAAGATCTTTATCAGAAATTAAAGTAGCTGAATAAACAGCAATTTGACGTCTATAACTTAAATCTTCATTTTCTTTCTTATTACTAATAAATACATTGTTCATTTAAATAATTTTAATCAAAGTAATATATATATATATAATATAAAAATATAAATATAGATTATACATTAATAATTAGTATAAATTTTTTTTAATGATATTTAATAATAATTCTATAAATGGTAATATATAAACAATTAGTTATTTATTTTTTTTTTTTACCGTTTCTTTGAAATAATATTAAGAATATATTCTAATTCACGGAAGTGACCAGATTCCAACATTCTATCTGCTTCATCAAGAACAAGGAAACGAGTAGTTCTTAAATGATTAGCAAATTCTTTAAACTTTTTGAATGAAAAAAAAAAAGATAAGAAATTAAAAAAATAAAATAAAAATTATATAAAATAAAATAAATATATATATATAATAGAATAAATAAATATATATAATATAATATAATAATATATTTTACATCAGACATAAGTTCCCATAAACGACCTGGGGTAGCAATAATAAGATCAGGTTTTTGTTTAATTAAACGTTGTTGTTTTTGTGCAGACATACCACCAACAATAGCAACAATCTTTAAAAATATATATATATATATATATATTATAATTTAATTATATATATTTATATTTATTTTTTAATATTTTTTTTTCACACCAATATACCGATACTTACAAAAGCATCTGTAAATTGAGAAATAGCCATAAGATGTTGTTTAACTTGTATAGCTAATTCACGAGTTGGAGTTAAAATTAAACCAGAACAATAATTTCTTTTATCTTTTGGTGTAGAAGCAATATGTTGAATAATTGGTAAACCAAAAGATAAAGTTTTACCAGAACCCTAAATAAAAAAAAAAGCATATATATATATATATATAAATAATAAGAAAAAATTAAATTAAATATATAAAAAAAATTATTATTATATATAGAATATATAGAAAATATATTTATATATATTATAACTTACAGTTTCAGCAGCACCAATAATATCACGTTTATCCTTTAATGAAAGATTTAAAGTTTTAGCTTGAATTTCTGTTGGTTTTGAAAATTTTAATGCTTTTAAAGCTTTTTCAATAGAAGGATGTAATGAATATTCTTTCCAAGCACTGATATCAAAGTCTATTATTATTATTATTATTATTATTATTATTATTATTATTATTATTATTATTATTATTATTATTATTATTATTATTATTATTATTATTATTATTATTATTATTATTATTATTATTATTATTATTATTATTATTATTATTATTATTATTATTATTATTATTATTATTATTATTATTATTATTATTATTATTATTATTATTATTATTATTATTATTATTATTATTATTATTATTATTATTATTATTATTATTATTATTATTATTATTATTATTATTATTATTATTATTATTTTTTTGTATTTTATTTTATATTTATATATATTAATTTTGTTGATTATATTGTACAATAGCAATTATATGGTTTATTATAATAATTATATAATATAATATGTTATTACAAAAAATTACATATAAAAATTTATGATTTAAATAAAAAAAAAAAAAAATACCCAAAATTATATAAAATAAAATAATACAAATTATATTTATATCAATAAATATACATTAAAAAAAAAAAAAAAAAAAACTTTTTTATATTTTTCAATTCTTACTTTCATCAATTTTAATTTCTTCTTTTTCTTTCTTTTCTGATTTAACTTGTTTTTTCTTTTCTTGTTTATTATTGTTGTTCTTTTTATTTTTATTCTTATTTTTAGACTTAATATCTTCTTTTTCTTTTTCTTCTTCTTCTTCATCTTCTTGTTTTTCTTCTAATTTTTCTTCTTCATCTTCATCTTTTTCTTCTTCATCTTCTTCGTCTTCTTCATTTTCTTCATTTTCTTTTATTTCATCTTCATTTTCTTCACTTTCTTCTTCATTATCTTCATTTTCATTTTCATCTTTTTCACCATCTACATCCATTTTATCATCTAAAATATCATTAATATCCATATTTCCATATTCATCATCTTCTTCATCTTCATCTTCATCTTCACTATCCGAACCAATACCTAACTTTCCATTTTTATATAATTGTTTTTCTTTATCCCAATCAAAATCATCCATATCTATAAATTCTTCACCATTAAATATATTCTTCTTTGGTTCATTATCATTATTGTTATTTTTATCATTATTTTTCTTATGTTTCTATAATAGTGATAATTTTAAAAAATAAAAAAAAATAAAAATTAATAAATATTTAAAAATAAAAAATAAAAAAATAAAAATAATATATAATAATATTAACATAATAATAATAAATAATTTTATAATATAATTTTCAAAATATTATTTATAAATAATTATTTAAAATTAAAATTTCAAAATTCAGATTTCATTCAATTGTAAAAAAAAAAAAAAATATAATTATAATTATTTATTTTTTAAAATTAAATTTCAATTTAATAAATTATAAAAATGTATAAATATTAATATCTATATATAATATCTACACAATTTTAAAAATTATTAAATTATTCTTAATTAAAAAAAATAAATATAATAAAATTATATGAATGAACATAATTATTATAAATTACCTTAAATCTAAGAATTTTTCCATGTCTATCATCACCTTCATAGACTACTTCAACATCTTTAATTTCTTCTAAACTTAGGAAACCATTAATATCTTCACTACCTAATAAACTTTTATCATAATTAATTTCACTCCAACCCCAATTATCAATATCCTTTAAATCAATAAATTCTGAATTGTCTTCTTCCTTTTTATTATTTCCATTTCCTTTATTCTTATTCTTGTTCTTGTTCTTGTTTTTATTCTTTTTCTTATTATTATTATTGTTGTTGTTGTTGTTATTGTTATTATTGTTATTCTTATTGTTATTCTTATTGTTATTCTTATTTTTTGGCTTAGTTTCTGGAAGAGGTGGAAGTTTTTCTGTTGAAATTTTTTTCCATTCTTCTTCTTCTTTTAAAAGTTTACTAATATCACTATCGTCATTATTGGCAACTTTTTTATTATTTAACTTTCTTCTTTTATTATTTTTCTTATTAATATTCTCTGATGGTTTCTTATTATTATTATTATCATTTTTATTTTTATTATTATTATTATTATTATTATTCTTTGGAGTTTGAATGATAGTATTATTATCAGATGAAATCTCAGCATCTAAATTAATATTGGTTATATTATCAGAATTCATTTTAACCATTCCTTTATTATTTCTTTTTCTTTTATTTGGAGCCATTTTGATATATTATTTTATAAATAAATAAATAAATAAAAATAAATTAAATAAATAAATTAAAAAAAAATATATAAAAAAAAATCTAATGAAATTTTTAAATTGAAATATCAATAGTAAAAGTTTTAAAAATGTTTCTTTAATTATATATAAATTACAAAAATTTGTAAATGAGCAAAATATTATTATATTTTTTTTTTTTTTAATAATTTTAATAATTAAGGTTTAAGATATATTTTTAGCCAATCAAAATTATTGATTTTTAAAATTTAAAAAAAAATAATAATTATTATTTAAAAATTATTTTTAAAAAAAATTTAATTAATATTATAGTTGTTTATTAATATATATTTTATATTGATATGCTTTTTTTTTTTTTTTTTCTTTCATGATAATAATAAATAAATAAAGAAAATTATTATTAAAAAAAAAAAAAAAAGTATTATTAATGTAAAGTTAAAATAAAAACTAAATAAATAAATGAAAGAAGAAAATAAAGCATTAATTTTTTTTAACAATAAAATAAATTTAATAAATATATCAAAAATTATAAAGATTATTTATTGATAATTCCTTTCTAATTCTTTTTCTTTTTTCTCAATAGTGTGATATTGAGGAAAAATATTTATTACAATGTTCGAATTTTTTTAGAATGCACTTTAACTTTATTAATTTAAAAAATAAAATATATATATATAAAATATTATTATTATTTATTTAATAATAATAATAATAATAATAATAGTTACTCTAAACTAATTTGTTATTATAATGATATAAAGCAATAAACTTTTTAAATAATTGTTTTTTGAAATAAAAAAAGTTAATAATATTAATATTAAGTATTTATTATTTATATTATATGAAATTTTTATTATTATTGTTATTATTAAGTAATAAATGTTGCTAATTAATTTATGTCTATGAAATATATATTTTTTACATTATTCTTGATATTGTAATATAATAAATTATAAATATTGAATATATTATATTTTTTTTTTCATTTATTGTATAAAAAATTCTACGAAATAATAAAAAAAATAAATTATTATAATTTCATTTTTTAATCTTGTTTTATCCTGTTTTTTTTAAGGATTATAAATATTAACATTAACATTTCCTTTTATTTCTTTGTTATCTTTCTTTAAAAAATTATTAATAAGTTCACGTTCCTCTTCAAAAATTTTTCTTTTAATATGATAAATATCAGGTTCTGGAATTGAAAACTTTCTATTATTATGAAAAACTCGATAAGTAGTATTAAAATCATCTTTTGCTGAATGAAATATTGGATAAATACTAAAAGAAGCCGGGAAATTAGGAAATGGATTAAATACTTGACTTTCATCTAATAATTATTATATAATAATAAAAATAAAAATATTTTAAGCATTTAAAAATAATAGTTATTAATAATCAATTATTACATAAATCAAATAATAATTATTATTAATATATAAATATAATAAATAAATAAATAAGTATATAAATAAATAATCATTATTATAATTTACCAATAACATTTGAAAAATGTGAAGATTCATCGGTATAAATGGTGTTATTTTTTTTATTCAATAATTTAACAAATTTTTCATTATTTGGATCAATATATTTATTTTTTTTCTTTAATTCCATATTTTCTCTTACTTCTCTTTCAATTTCTGGAAGATCATTAACTAAGGAAAATAAAATTTTAGATAATGAAAAATAAAAAAAGTAAAAAAAAAAAAAAAAAATATTATTATGATTATTATTAAAAAGCAGACATAGTAATGAAAAATAATAGATAATAGAAAAAAAAAAACCAATATATTAATATATATATATTTATAGTATATACCTTTCGCTAATCTGTTATATGAAACATCATAAATAGTAAGATGTGGATTCTTTTTTATTTATTTATTTATTTATTTATCAATTTTCAAATATTGTCATATTAACAATATAAATAAATAAAAAATAATATTATATTTTATTAGATATATACATATATATAGTTTTTTTTTTTTTTTTCTTTATTATTACTATTATTCCTAACTATTAATTAACTAATTAACTAATTAATTATCATTTTTACTATCATCATTGTTGTTGTTGTTAATGTTATTATTATTTAAAAATAAAATTAAAAAAAAATAGTAAAAAAGAAATAAATACAATATAAAATGATAATTCTTCATTTATTTATCACTATATGATCAATAAAAAACACTACAAACTTACAAACTATAATTTTATTCTAATGTATTTCTTTATAAACATTTTTTTTTCATTTATAGATATTTAATTTTTATTATCACTTTTTTTTTTTTTTTTAATTCTTTAATTATTTTCTTATATTTTCTTTTTATTATTACTATGATTTTTATTCTTATTATCATTATAATTATTATTGTTGTAGTATTCTTTTTTTTCGTTCATTTGTTGAATTGATTTATTATTATAATTATTATCTCTATCTTTTTTTTTATTATTATAAAGATATAAAACTAATATAAAATTATATTTTTTTTAAATATTATTCTAAAATATATTTACTAATAGAAACTATATCTATCATATAAAACTTATTACAATCTAACTTCTTTTTTTTTTTTTTTTCTTAAATTATATCTTTTTTACAAAACTTCATTATTATAATAAAAAAATCTATTCTAACTTTAAAATAAAGAAAATAAAAATAGAAATCTTTTGTTGTTGTATAATAATAAAAAAAAAAATAGAAAACATTTTAATTCATAAAAAAAATCAAAACAAATAAAAAAAATTATATTTTTTTTTTTTGTATTTAAAAAAAAACTAAATATCTTTTTTTTTTCTATCATTATTATTATTTATTTATTTAAACTTTAAATGGAGGTCTTTCATTAATATTTACTGGTTTTCTTGGTGGCCTTCTCAATACTGTGGTTACAGATCTTGATCCTCTTATTTTTGGTGTCTATCATAATATATGTATATATACAATAAAAAATTTTGTATATATATATATATAAACATATTAAAATATTTTTTTTTATATCTATTAATACATCATTTTCTATTATACATTATATTTTAGTAAAATTCATACTAAAAATTCTTTTTTTCTTTTGTATAATATTAAAAAATTTAAAATTTATATATTTAATAATTATGACTTTTTCCCATAATAAATATATAAAAATTAACAATTAATTATTGATAATATATATTATTATATGGTTTTGATATTAATCTTTATTATCAAATATATTATTGATATTGAAATTATAATATTCTTATACTTTTATTTTCATTTTAATAAAATACAAAAAAATGTAATTCTATATGTTCAATAATAAAGATAAAAATTATATCTTTATACTCTTTTATTAAATTATTTTATAATTTATATTTTTTTTTTTAGGTTTCATCTTTATTTTTGTTAATTCAATAAATTAAAACTATACATTTATTTTTTTTTTATGCTTCATATATATTTTTATTATCAATAAATTAAAAATATACATAATATACATATTTTTTTTATACCTTTAATGTTTTCATATCACTACATCCACAATTCATATTCATTTCTACTTCTTCTTCTTCTTCTTCTTCTTCTTTTTCTTCATTTATATATTGATCTTTAGTTGAAATATCTTTCATTTTTTCTTTTTTTAAAAGAACATCCAAATCCCTTTTATTTTGAAGTTTTACACATTTTGCAACATTAACTGTTTTAAAATCTTTAAATTGTTCTTTTTCATTTTTATTAACATCATAATCACTTTGATATGTACTTTGTGCTGGAATAGGTTGAAAATATTTAGGTACAAATTCTTTTTTAAGAGAATCGTATTGTCTAATAATAATAATAATTTTTTTATTATAATATTTAATGAATTATGAATTTAAAAGAAAAATTGATATATTTTATAATATATTAAATATAAATTTTTTTTTCCAATTCGTTTAGATCATATAACAAATAAATATTAATATTTAAATATCGAATATATATATATATATATATAATTGATAAAAAAAGTTTTTAAGTAATCTTTATTTTATAAAAAAAAAAAAAAACTATAATACAACATATATATATATATATATATTATTTTTCTATTTTAAAAATTTTTTATAAATTTGTATTAACAATTACAATCTTCTATAATCTGGGAAATGTCTTAAATTTGGATGATAATCGCTATCTTTTTCAATGTAAAATGGATCTCTTTTTTTATTATGATTGCCATAATGAGATTGTTTTTATTTAAATATTTATTATTTAATATATTTTTTTTATATTAAATCATTAAATTGATATATACAGTATATTATATATATTATAATTTTTTTTTTTTTTTTTTTTTTTTTTTCATAAAAAAATGAAAAAAAAATTTTTTTTGTGTTAAAGGTAGGAAAAAAAAAAAGTGGATATTCCATATTAAATAAATATATTAAAAATATAATATAAAAAATATTTATTTAAATATTAATACTTTCTAATAAATGAGTAAATAATTAAAAAAAAAATAAATAATAATAATAATACATATAGATAATAAAAAGTAGTAAAATAAAGTAACAATTTATTAAAAGAAATAAAAAGATATTTATTATAAATATATTTTTATTAAATAATATAATTCAAAAAAAAAAAAAAAAAAAAAAAAATTAATGAAATAATTACAATGGTGGTGACTTTAAAACATGAGAACCATTATTATAAGTTCTTTTACCCATTTTTCTTTCTAATAATTATTAATATTTATTATTAATTATTTATATTTTCTTTATTAATTGACTTTAATTAATTGATTTTAAATATTAAAAATAAAAAAAATATTAATAAATATCTTTTCTTAATTTTTATTGTTCTTTTTTTTTTTCTTTAATTATAGTTGTAAAATTCTTATTGTTGTTATTACTTCAATATTGTATAATAAATAACAAAATTGAAATTAATACAAAAAAAAAGTAACTGATTCAAAAATATCTTGTACAGACTATATAGTTAATTTATAATATATAATTAATATTGAAATAAAAATAAAATAAAAATAAAATGATTATGTTCTATATATCTATATATTTTTATTTTAATTTATTTAAATATTAATACTCTTGGAATTACATTATTCTTTTTTATATACTTTAGAAAACATGTCATACATATTAAAGTTTTTTAATTTATTATTATATAAAAAAAAAATATTATAAGCTTTAAAATTAAACTTTTTATGTTACTATTTTTTGATCAAAATACAAAAAAAAAAAAATTTTTTTATTTTTTTCTTTTTTGTTAATAAAAAAAGCATTTTTAAGAGAAACAACCTTAATTCTTTGTTATTAATACCATATAAAATGTCATAATAAAAACTATTAAAAAATAAATATAAATTTGAAAATATCGACAATGTAGAATTATTAATAATGTATATACTATTATTTTCTTTTCTAATAATTACCAATTGTTATTTATTTCACTTTCAATATTCAATATTTATATATATAGTATTTAAATATAATATAATAATTTTCATATATATTATTAATAATTCGTTTTTTTTTTTTTTTTAATTATTATTATTATTTTTTTATGGAATGAATAATTCTTTAATTCATTAAACAATAAATAGATTCAAAGAAAATATATATATATTATAATAAAACAAACAGAAAAAAAAAAATATATATATATAAAAAAAGTGAATATAATATTTAAAGTTATAAGATTAACTATTAAAAAACTTTTTTTATTTGATTTGATTTTAATAATCTTTATTTTTATTTTTTTTTTTTCTTTATTAAATAAAAACTTTAAAATTATTTCGTATTAATGATTTTAACTGTATTAAATAAAATAAAGTAATAAACCTTTTTTTATAAATATCAATAAAATAAAATAAAATAATTTTAAAAAAATGTAAAAATATAATCCATTCTAAAATTAGAATAATATGTATATGAAAATTTAAATATTATTTATGTTTTTTTTTTTTTTATTTTTTATTTTATTTTATTTTATTTTATTTTATATTATTTTATATTATTTTATTGTTATTTTTATTTTTACTTTTTACTTTTTACTTTTTTAATACTTTTTTAGGCTGTGGTTTTTATAAATTGTCTTTTATTATAGGAATATTTTTATTTAATATTAAAATTTTTTTAGATATTTTAATTTTTATAGATTTAGGTTAGGATATTTTAGAAACTAAAATGCTATTTTCCTATAATAATATTCATATAATAAATTATAATAATTATAATAAATTTAAATAATTATAATAAATAATTATAATAATAAATAAATAATAAAATAAATAGATAAATATAAATAAATAAATAATAAATAAGTAGAAAGAAAAAATATAAATATATAAATACATATAGTAATACATAAATAATAAATTATTAACATAAAAACATGTTTTTTTTTTTTTTTTTATTAATATAAGAAGATTCTATAAAACATTATTAAAATAATATTATTTAATCCAATTAATCATAAATCATAATAATAAGCTAATTTAACATGATGATAAATAAAATAATTATAGTGTAACAGTGGTATAATATTAATAAATATAAATAGTTTTCTAAATAAAAATAATTATATAATTTTAAATTTTAACAATAATAAAATAGTATCAATAATATCATTAATAGAAAAAAATAAAAATAAAAATAACAGTAATCATGGTAATACAATGATTAATAATTATAATAGAATCATTAAAAGTTATAAGAATATTCTAAAATTGATAATTTTTTTTTATTTAAAAACTCTATAATAATATAGAAATAAGATAAAGAGTATTTAAATATAAATAAAGGTTTATAAAAACTATAGAATATTAAAACAAAACAAAACAAACAAACAAAAAAAAAAAAAGGATAACATATTTATATTGTTATACAAGGCTTTATTGTTAATAATAATTTAAGTTTTACATATTTGTTTTTTTTTTTTTTTTTTTTTAAAGGAAAATAAAAAAAAAAGGGAAGTAACACAAAATAAATGTAATAGTTATATGTTATATAGTTTTCTTTTTAATAAAATAGATTTTTCTTTATTATCATCAAATAATATTTATATCTTATTAATAAAAAACTTTCAACATCTATAAAAAAAGATATAAGAAAAAAGAATATGAAAAATAGAATATATTTAAATTTGGAAATAGTAATAATAGTAATATTATTTAATATAATATTAAGTAATTAAACAATAATTAATGGGATAAATAAACTCAAAAAGATTAAATAGGATAAATAGAATATAGAAATTTAAAAGTATATTTAATAATTTTTTATTTTATATAAAATTATTAAATATTATTATTATTAATTACAATTATTAAATAATATTATATTCATTCTATTATTATTTATTAACAATTAGAATTATTATTTAAATTATAAAAGACAGTTAAAATTAATAATATCTATTATATATATAATAAATAAATAATTAACTTTTATTAAGGAATATATATTTAGAAAACTTATATTGTTTTTCATAATAATTTATCTTTTTTATTTTTCGATTAAATAATATGAAAATTAATTATATTAAAATAATAGTTTACTGTTAAACATACTCATAATTAATAAAAAGTGTTTTTTTTTTTTAATAATGATTAATTATTAAATTCATTTATAATCATTTCATCAAATGACTTTTAACTTTTATTATTTCTTAATATTAAATTATTATTATTAAAAAAAAATAAAAGAAACTAAAAATAAGCACATGAATAATAATAAGAAAACAAAAAAAAAAAGTTTTTTCCTTTACTATTCATTTTTTTAAGTGATACATGAAATTCCTAACATTAAAAAATAATTATATATTATAGTCAAAATGCTGATCACTAAATGTATTATTATTTTTTAAAATCAAATTCACCCATATAGAATTATTTTTTTTTTAACTATTACTTTGCATAATAAATTTGAATATTTTGATAATTTTAATTAATAAAAAATATATATATTTAACTTGATTAAAAATAATTAAACCAAAGGATTACTCAGATAATTAATAAAATAATTAATAGAATTCAATTAAATATTAATAAATTTTATTAAAATATAATTAATAAATTATTATCATTTGTGCAATGATAATATATTTATATTTTTTTAGACATATTAAAACTGAGTTAGTTTTTTTTTGTATAACCATAAGAAATTAATTATTAGCCATTTAAAGATAGGAAAATCTTAATAAAAAAATACTTTTTATATATTATGATTATTTTTTATTTATTTTATTTATTTATTTTTTTTTTTTTTGGTCATGCTTTTTAATATTAAAAAAAATTTAATAATTTTTATTACTGTGGTGATTTAGATTTTTTTTATATATATATTACATTTTTTTTTGTTTTTGGTTTGTATCACCTATGTCTGTAATATTTAAATAAAATCTTTTATATACATTTTATTTATTATATTCAATTTTAACTATATATTAATTTATAATTTATATTAAATAATATTATTACATTTCTATATTATTTTATGTTAATTTCCATATTTAATTAAAAATTAAGCACATGGCAAAAAAATCATCAAATTATTTTTCTTTTTTTGTATACATTGTTTTAATACTTTATATGTTACATAAAAAAAGACTATTGTATTAAATTAATATATTATTTTTTAATACAAACTTATTATATCATTAATAAATATTAATATATCTTTTTTTTTTTTTTTTTTTTTTTTTTTTTTTTTTTTTTTTAAACCAGATTATTCTTTATGTATTTGTATGTGTCACCTTCTTTTTTTGTTTCTATATATATTTTTATGGAATATCATAATTTTAATGAATATATATCAAATATATTTTAAATTATATAAATTTTTATATTAACCTTTATAAATATTAATATTATAAATAATACAGCTAATATATAAATGTATGAGTAATTATATAAAAAAGATTATAGAATCATAATATAAAAAAAGAATAAGCCTCTTGAAAAATTACTATTTATATAATATCTTTTTTTTTATTTATTTATTATATAAATTTTATTTACATAATATTTTTTATTTTTATATACGTTTTATTTTATATACGTTTTATTTTCATTTATTAAAAAGAAAAAAAAAATAAAAGAGGAATAATACATTTGTAATTATTAATAAAAAGATTTTTGTGTTATGTATTATGTTGGTATGTGTATCTTTTTTTTTTAATAATTATTATATTTTGATTATGTAACCTATTTTATTTATCTTTATTAAAATATTTTTTTATATAATCTTGGTGTTTGTGTAAGTTAAAAGAGAAAAAAAAAAAAGAAAAAAAAAAACATAAAATATAAAATATAATTTATTTCCATATTTATATATATAAAATGAATTTTTTTTTTTAAAAAAAAAAAAATAGTATATAATACATGTAAATAAAATTTTATATTTAATACGTAAATGTACATAATTCAAATTTTTTATTTTCTTAACAAAAAATCAGGATATTATTTGTCATATTAAAAATATTATCACAATATAATATATAATATTAAAAATTACATTTAAATTAGATGAGTTAATTGTTAAATAATAAATAAATTTAAAACTATTAAATATTTTTTTATTACTAAAATAAATAAAAAGAAAAAAACATGCTTCTATTATTAAATATTAAATATTATTATTGATTACTTATGATTTTGATTATTCTGATTATTATTTCAGTTTATATATTAGTGTTTCTTTATTTCTTTTTTTTTTTTTTTTTAAATTTGCATCTTCTTTTTTTTTTTTTTTTAAATTTGCATCTTCTTTTTTTTTTTTTTATATTAAACATTCATTTAAATTATTTTTTTTTTAAAAAAATCATGTCATATGCTGTTATTTCCTTTTTTATACAGCCAAACAAAATTAAAAAAAAAAAATTATAAAACAGATAATCAAAAAAATAGTCTTTCTTTTTTTTAAATTTTATATTTAAATAAATATTTTTATATATTCTATTAATATATTAATATATTATAAGATTATAAAGCCAACATATTCTTTTTTATTTTTTTTTTTTTTCTTTTTTCTTTTTAATTTTTTCATTTTTTTTAATTTATTTTTTAATTTATTTTAATATTCATTTTCAACGAATAATCATTAGTAAAAATTAATTATTTTTAATTCTATAATCATTAAAGTTTAAAATCTTATAAATTAATATTATTAACATTTATTAATAAATAAGATTTTAAAATAGAAAGTATTATTGAATGAATAATACTACTATAACATAATTAAATAATATTAACAAATATAATTTAATTATATATTATATTATTGTATAATAGTATAATATTTACATTATCTTTCATATATATTTTATTTTTTTTTATTTTTTTTATTCTTATTTTTATTATTTCTTTTCAGCCAAAACATGGCTTATTATAGAAAATTAAAAAAAAATATTATGAAAAAAAAAAAGAACAAAATTTCTTATTATTCTCTAAAGTACTAATTTTTATTATTGTTTATTGTTATTATTTTGTTTATTATTATTATTTTAAATATTCTATTATCCAATAATTACAATAATAACAATAAAAATAAAAATAATTTAATAAAGTCTAATGTTATCTTTAAAAATAATTCTATTATTAGATATTATATACAATATAATAAAAATTGATTTATTTTTTTTTTTAAACGATAGATATTATACAAATTATACAAATAGTAAATAAGTAATAAATAAAGGAATATTAATGAAAAGATCAATTACAATAATATGGAAAAAAGGAAATTATAAAAATTAAGGGAAAATAAAAAAACAAATTAAGTATTAAAAAAACAATAAAATATAATAAATATTATTAAAAAAAAATTAAAATAGAATTATAGATGTACATTAAAAATATATTTATTTATCCATCCTTGTAATTAGTTATATTAAACAGATAAGAAATTTAATTAAAAAAAGAAAAAAAATTTTTTTTTTTGAATTTTGAACAATGTAAAATAAAGAATGTTATTTAATGTATGTAGTTATTTTACATCTAGTAAAATAACTACATACATTAAATTACTGTAAAGTTAATTAATCATTAGTTATAAAAGCAAAAATCTATATAATGATTTTGGATGAATTATTATAGAGTAAAATTTTCTATAAAATGTAATCCATTCTCTATAAATAATAAAAATAATAAAATTATTTAATTATATATTTAATATTTAATTAGTTAAAAAGTAAATAAATATATTAAAAAGATAAAAAAAAAAGTTAAAGTTTTCTTTATCTTTAAATCTGATAAAATGTGATTTTATTATTAATAAATAATAATATACAATTATAAATATATAAATCATCTTTAATCTAAAACAAAATTTATTATATAATTTTGATCAAATATCAAAATTTGTGGCTTTATTCTTAAAATAGTATTTTTATTTATTTATACAAAAATAGACAATGTAATATATTTAGTTAAAAACAAAGTGATTTAAAGAATTCAAAAAAAAAAAAAAAAAAAAAAAAAAAAAAAAACACGTTTTTTATATTTCAATGATTGCACAAAAATATAATATTTTTTCTGTATTTGATAATAGATATTAAAGATAAAAATTATAAATAAATAAACTAATAAAAAAAAAAAAAGATTTAAATGACATTCCTTTATAAAAAGCTATTAAAAAAACAATATTAATAAAGAATTAAAATATTTGAAAAGAATTATTTTTTTTATTATTAATAACACTATTTAAAAAAATATATATTAATAAAAATATTTAAAAAATATATTATTTATTATGTATTTCTGTAATTATTAATATACAGAAAATAGTATCTTTGTTTATTTTAACAAAAATAACAAGTAAAAAAATAATTTTTAAAAAAAGTGTTTTTTTTTTTTTTTTTTTAAAAAAAAAAAATATAATATATAAAATAAAAAAATTTTTTTTAAAAAAAAAAGGGGTTATTAAATAAGAATTTTTTAAATACCCTAATAAAGAAAATTTTACATAAAAAAATTCAATAAGGAAAATTAGATTAATAAAATAAAAAGAACAAAGAAAAAAAAAATTTTTTTTTTTTAAAAATTTCTATTTTTGTATTATATTATATTGTATTTAATTTTTTTATTTTTTTTTTTATTTTATTTCGTTTTAAACATTTATTTTGTAATTAGAAATACAAATAAATTTAAACATTTGTAACTTTTGTTCTTAAAAAAGGGATCATAAATATAATATAATATATATAATATATAAATTATAAATATATTATATATTTAATATAATATATTTAAATATGTTTTATTATATATTTTGTTATATTTTTATTATCTTCATTTTTTTTAATTTATTTTATATTAATATGTTTTAAAATATATTAAAAATATTTTGAATTTTTTTTTTTTATATTCTTAAGTAATTTAAAAAAAAAAAAAAAAAAAAAAAGAATATAATAATAATAACAAATAAATGTTGAATGGTTTTATCTATAACAATTATATTTGTTTCAATTGATTTATTTTTTTTTTAATTTTTTTTTCATAGATATATATTTTATTATTTACCTTTTAGAAAAAAAAATTGTTCTCTGAAAAAGAAAAAAGCCACTGAATGAAAAGAAAGGTAAAATAGATTTTAATTATATTTTCAATAATATTTTATAAATAAAAAAAAAAAACAAATAAATAAATAAATAAATAAATAAATAAATAAATAAATAAATAAATAAATAAATAAATAAATAAATCAATAAATAAAGCAATATTTTTTTTAAATATATATTTATATTAATATTAAAAAAATATAATATATTATAATATATTTAAATAAATGTATTAATATATTTAAATATTGTTAATATATAAATTTTATTTAAGTAAAAAAATGTAAAAGCCATATAAGAATTTTTATAATAATATATTAAAAGTGTCATATATTATTCTTTTTCATTTTAATTAAGGTTAAATATATTTTTTATATTTTCTTTTTTATAAATATTTTTGAATTAAAAAAAAAAAAGAATAGAATAGAATAAGTAATAGCCAAATATAATGAACTTTACCTTATTTAAAACATTTCAAATATAAAATATCTTAATTTAAGATTATATAAATGTAAAGAAAGTATTTGATTGTATATAAATTGTCAATATATATCTTTTGTATTTTTTTTTATTTATTTTTATAATTTAAAAATGAACATTATGAACCTTTTTTATTTATTTATTTACTTATTTATTTATTTATTTATTTACTATTTATTTTTTTTCTATTTATTTAAAAAAAAATTAATAAAAAGAAAACAATTTTTAAACAATGAAATTTTTGGAAATGTTGTTTCTTATTATAATATATTTTGAATAGAATTTAATATATTTATTTATAAATTATATATTTATGAATAAATTTGAATATATTAGAATATATAATGTGTTTTTATTGTATTACAATAATATTATAGTATATTAAAAATAAATTAAAAACGTTTTTTAATATATTGCTTTTTTTTCTTTATTGTGATTTGTACCACATGGACTTCATAGTAATGATGTTTAAAAATTTTTTATTATATAAATAATAATAATACCAAAAAAAAGATTAAATATAAAAAAAAAAAAGAAATAAAAAATAATGAGAACCATTAATAATAAATTATTATAAATGTTATTGACTTTATTTAATTATGATACATTTCCAATAATATTCAATAATATATTATATAACAATGAGTTAATATCAGTATTATTTCTAAATTTTATAATTACATTAATATTAATATCTATTGGACATACTAATAGAATAATTATTTATTTATCTATTATTCTTATTTTGTTTAATTTTATAATTTCATTTATTATATTGTTTGTTTTATGTGTTTTTTTTTAATATGTTTTAAAAAAAGATATAAAAAATAAAGATTTAATCGAATAATCATTATATTTTTATAGAAAAAAGAAAAACATTTTGAAAATCTAAAGAATAATAAAAAAAATGAGGAAAAAAAAAACACCACATTATCAAATTAAAATTAAAAAAAAAAAAAATAAACTTGTTTTTTTAAAATAATATTGTTTTGTTTTACATAAAATTGTTTGTAAATCATTTTTTCTTTATTTAATGTAGGAAATTTATAAATTATTTGTTATATTTTTTAAATATTTAATACATAAAAGAAGTTTAAAAAATTAATATATATGTTTTAATTATTATCATATAGTGTTTAAGTATTATTCATCCATTTTTTTTTCATATAATTTAATATTTTTATAATTAATTCTAATATTGTTTTATTATTTATTTATATACTATGAAAAATTACTTTTTTTTTTTTTTTATAAATAATAAAGTTTACTTGAATAATTTTATTTTTTGAAAAGATTCAATATATTATTATATTTAATTACACTTTATTTTATTTTTGAATTTTTTATATAAATCTTTAGTATTAATATATTATAAAAAAAAATATTTTTTTTATCTAAATATTTATTATAATATTTATATATTATTAAATAAAAAAAATAAATTATGTTTATAATCAGATAATATTTTTTAAATAGATATTAATTAATTATATATGTTTCATTATTAAAAAATTAAAAATAACATATATTATATATATATTTACATTATATTTATATTATATTTATATTATATTATATATATTTATATTATATTTATAATATAAATATCATAATATATTAATTTATTTTTAATATATAGTATTTAAAATAAGAATATAAATAATTGAAATTTAACTGGTTATTTCAATAATTTTTTTTTTATTGAGGCATAATTAGTGATAAAAATTTTTATGTTACAATTGAAATATTGCGTTACAATACTTAAAATTCCAGTTAATTTTTTTTTAATATAAAAAACTTTATTAAAAAAGTTTTTTTTTTTTTTATTAATTATTATTAAATAATTGGAATATTTTTTTTAAATAACAATAATTTTTTTATATTTAATACTTTTATTGTATAACGTAACAATGATAGGTTTTTACAATAATATTTTTTAATAAACATAGATATACTAAATAAAAAATTTAATAATAAAAAATTTTATTTAACTTATATACTAAATAAAATATAAAAATGTAAATTTTTTTTTACTTAATTTTAGGTAATACAAAAAATTCAATTTTACACAAAAAATGTAACCAAAATATAAAAAAAAAAATGGTTAGTTAGGAAAATATAAATAATAAATAAAATATGGGTTAATCATTTATTTATGTATTACCTAAATGTTTTGTTATATAATGTATTTTTTATTTATTTTTGTTAATGTTATGTTACATTAAATAATAAATATATGTATAAAAAAAAAAAACATATGGAATATAAAAAAAAAATAATTAACATATGAAATATAAAAAAAAAAAACAATTAGAATTTGTCAGATACATCACTTCAATTATAATATTCATATTAATATAATGCTTTGTATTATTTTTTTATTTTCAGTATTATTTTTTTATTTGCACCATTTTTTTTATAGTTATTTATTTCTTTACCAGACAATAATATGATAATACCTATTAATATTTAGCAAAAAAAATGGGGTGTTAATATTAATACTAATATTGTTAATGTTTATTTTTTTATTATTAGTATTATTATGTCAGAACTCCATAAAATTTTAACAATAATAATATATCTTATTATACATAAATAGAACTTTCTTCGAATGAATCTTATATATAAAACTATATTACTTATTTAAATAAATAATTAAATAATTAAAACAATCCCTTTTCATATTATTGTATAATATTTACTTTATAAACCAATATTTTTTTCTTCTTTTATGATAATCTTATGAAAGGAAAATTAAGTTAAAGAATTTGATTTTTTATTTATAAATTTGATAATTGTAATGATATTAATATAAATAAAAAAAAATAATTAAAAAATTAAAATTAAATATGAAATCTAATATTAGTATTATATATAATTTTTTTTTTGAACCATACTTTTTAAATATAAATAAAAGTTACACCATTTTAATATATGAAACGAATGATATTGATATATTGTTAAACAGTAAATAATAAATTAAAATTTGAAAATATTATATTGAATTATATCATTTATATTATAATAAATAAATCAATGAATTATATTGTTAATATATATGGATAAAAAATTTTTTTATTTATTTAAAAACTTGTTACTTATTTACTTATTTATATATTTAATTATTTATTAAAAAAAAATTTTAAATTAAAATTTTATAGAAAATATATTGAGCAATACTATTTTATCATATAATAATAATTAAATAAATTATATTGTTAATATAAATGGAACAAATTTTTATTTATTTAATATCTTATTATAGACTTGTAATTTAAATATATATTTTATTTATTTATAATTATTTATTTATTATTTATTTTATTTTCTACGTTGTACTAAAAATATATATTTTATCTTTTAAAAAAAATGAAATATTAATATAAATCATCGCATGTATAATATATTAAATAAACCTATATATTGTTATTACATTCAATCAATCATAACCATTGAACTTCAATTGATATTATATATATTAATATTATATCATTATAAAATAATAATAAAAAACGGTTATGCACCATTTGCAATTATATCAAAACTTTTTTTATTAAAAAAAAACAAATATTAATAAATACTAAATATTATGTTTTTTTTTTTTTTTAACTATTAAATAATAATACTTGCAATAAATATAAGTTAATACTTATTATTTATCTTTTTATTTGTTATTTATTATACATTATTTATTATTTTACTAAATGAAATCATACCATTGGATCGATAATGTATAATTAATTATAAATATAAATAATTTAGCCGTAGTATATTAAATTATATACAACTTTTAATAAATTCAATGTAATTTAGTTATATATTAACAACTATATTATTATATATTATTATTTATTTCAATTGATAAAATAGAAAGAAAAAAAATAATTCAAAGGAGAATTCATAAAATATAATTATACATATATTAATAATACAATTAATAATATATATTATTTATATTCTTTAATATATATTATTTATATTCTTTAATATATAATAATATATAAAATTTTTTAATATAAATTTTAGCTCTATCATGAAGAATGATTAATAATTATAATTGCATAATTAATATAATTATTGTGTTTTAATTAGATGAAAATGAAACTTATTTCCTTATTATTTAATAAATAAAATTTGGTTTTTAATTTAAAAATTCAATTTATTTCAAACTTAATTTAAATGAAATAAATAACATTTAATATATAAAACAATAGAAATAATTATATTAAAATTATATATTTTATAAACTCATAGAATTTAATATAAAAATTAAATTTTTTTTTTTTAAAAAAAAAAGTCTAAGTACTATTTAATTATCTATTATATTATTGTTTTCTTTTTCATGGTTATACAATAATATGAATTTTAAATAATATAAAAAAAATTTTATTTTTCACTCCTTTAGGATAAAAATACTCAAAATTTAATTTAAATATAATATAAATAAAATATAGTTAATAATATATTATTTATATTTATAATATATTGAGTAATATAATTGTTTATTTAAATGAATGGAGAAAAAATTGAAATGGTGAAATATTATTGAATATGTTTTGGATTTAATTTAATTATTGAAAATTTTGAGGATTAAATATAATATAAAATAATTTCAACTATATCTATATATGTAATATAAAAATTGAATTTAAAAAAAAAAAAGGATATTTAATTTATTAATATATTAGTATTGTATAAAAATATATATAAATATATAATATTTATATATATTATTTTCAATAATGAATTTTAAATGGATGAAATATACTATAATAAATGATATTTAATCAATTTTAATTTATTTTAATAAAATCTATTTAAAATAATATACTATAATGCTATTACAAATATATTTTTACTAATATTAAAGTTAAATAGAATAAAAGGATTGCATACAATTAATATATTATACAATATATAAATTTTAATATATCATATTAATTATTGGCAATCATTTTAAATAATAATAATAAATATTATATAATGAACAATATAAGATATAAGGATGATTTATTTATCTATTTATTTATTTATTTATCTATTTATTTACTTATTTATCTATCTTATTTATTATATGTTTTTTTTATTTATTTATTTATTTGTTTTATATACTAAAAATAACATAATAGTAATAAATAATAATAAAAAGTTCAAAATAAATGAATAAAAATATTATAAATTAATAAAAAATATTATATAATATTATTTCATTATTTAATATAAAAATATATAATTATAATTTATTTAAAAATTATTTCTATATTAATACCATAATTAGTAAATTTAAATAATAAACTTTGGCATAAAATTAAATGAATAAATAAATATAAATTAAATAAAATTTGTAATATCATTATAATATGAAATAATTTAATTATTATTTAAATTTATTATTTATTAAAGTTATTTATAATAGCAATTTATAAGTAAAAATTTTATTATATAATAAATAAATAATTAATAGTTTATCTTCAAAAAAAAAAATTTGTATAATATTATATATTATTAAATAATAAAAATAACCCTAGAATTGTAATATAATATAATAAAATTATATTGAATTATATAAATTTTAATCCTATTTTACTATAAATATAAAATTATTTATTTATTCATAAATGAAATAATAATTTATTTATTTCATTCATTTATTTTCATATTTATTTTTATTTTATATTAAATAAATAAATTAATAAATGCTTTTATAATAATTTATAATAAATAAAATTATATTAAAAATTTAATATAAAAATTTTTTAAAAAAAAATAAAATTAATATAAAATGTTCAATTTGGTACGTATTTTTATTCACTTCTTTTCTTTCTTTTTTTTTTTTTTTTTTTTATTTATTACACTTACAATTAACTATAAATATTTTTATTTTATTTATTTTATTCTTTTTTTTTTAATTTAGAACAAATTTTACATATATTTTTTATATTACAGTAACTAAATTAAAAAAAAACTTTTAAATTTTACAATAAATAATTTTTTACATTAGAAATATTATAAAATAAAAATATTAAAATAAAAAAAATATAGAAAAAACTCACTTAAAGCAGTGTAATTAACTGAAATGATAATATAAAAAATAATAATTATTATAAAAATAAAATAATATACAACGTTAAAAATAAATAAGTTAATAGAAATAGATAAAAATAATTATATAAAAAAAAAAGAACATACATATTTTAAACCATTTTATTATTAATACTTTATATATTTTATACCAAAAACAAAAAAAAAAAAAATATAAAAGAATAATAATTTTAAAAAAATATAATATGACTATATTATAAAATAATTAAAATATAAATATACTTTTTATAATTACAGAAATAAAAAATAGAAATATCTTTTAAATAAAATTAAATTTATTTTATTTAAGCAAAAGAATAGAATATTAAAAAATAAAAACTAAATTAAAATAAAAAAATAAATTTTTTTACATTAATAATAAAATGGCAACAGTAATGGATACAAACATTCCACCTTCAAATTCTTTATATAATATTCAACAAAATGATTATGGAAATAATGGTTTTCCAACAACTCCAACTACAACCCAATATCAAAACCAAAATTATTCTTATCCTCAAGAAGACATGTAAATTTTTTTTTTTTTTTAATTGTTATTAAATATAGAATTAATTTTATGAAATAGAAATAGATAATTTTTTTTTTTAAAAAAAAAATATATATATATATATATATATAAATTTCAATTCTATTATAAATTGAATAATAAAATAATTATAATATTAAATAAAAAAAACTTTTTTTATTTGTTTTATTATTTATTCTATTATTTATTATTATTTATATATTTATAATACTTATAAATATTATTAACCATTATTTTTATTTAAATATTTCTTTTTTCAAAAAATAAAATAAAATAAAATATAATTAAATAAAATAATTTTTTACTTAATTTTAATGAATGAAATATAGAACTTACATACAACAAAATCAACCAATGATGAATAACCAATATCAACCTCAAAATCAACAAATTATTCAACAACCACAATATAATAATATGCCATTAAAGAAATTATCAATTGATACTTCAAATATGGCTAAAACTGCTGCATTAAATTCAGCTCCACCACAAATAAATACTACTGGTCTTAATTCTGCTTCACCTTACTACATTCCTTCTCCAAGAAGACGTAGAGGTGACCATACTAATTTTGAAACGACTATAAGAGCTTTCTTTGGAAGAACTAAACAACTTCATACAATTTATGATATTAATCATACACGTCAATACGTAGTTATTATTGACCCAAAAGTTGACCGTGGTTTCTTTGTTGCAGAAAATATTTGGACTTGTTATCGTAGAAATTATTTCCAAATTAGTAGTGTCTTCTCATGTTTCGATATGAATACTCATGAACAAGTACAGTTACCATGTTTAGTAGAAGTTGATAAAAAGATTTTAAAGGTTAATTCCTTCTCTCTTGGTATATCTTCAAGAGTTTCTAATAATGATAAAAATATAGATATTATTCAACATACCCCAAAACGTGATAAAGGTCCACAAGTAATTCCAAAACCAAAACCAATTAAAGTTGGTGGAAGTCATTCTCAATTTGCTACTATTGGTAACGAATCTAGTGTTGTTACTTTTGAAAGACTTCAATTCAAAACAGCTACTGCTAATAATGGTAAAAGAAGAGCTGCTCAACAATATTATGTCCTTGTTTTAGATTTAATTGCTAATACTGATGAAGGAGAAATTAAGGTTGCTACTATTGAATCTGATAACCTTGTAGTTCGTGGTCGTAGTCCAGGTCATTATAATGATATTTCATTAAATACTGCAATTCCACCTACTGTAAATATGTCTTCCTCTGCTTCTGCAGCTGAAGGTAGATTTGGAAGATATCCTTTAACTCCAACTTATGGACAATATAATAATTCTCCTATGATTCTTTCTCCTCATAGTCCAGCTTCTCCTGGATTACCACCTTTCCATACTGGAAATCAAACACCACATTCAATGTTACGTCAACCTCCATTAAACTATAATTCACCACAACCAATGTCTCTTTCCTCAAATCCAGGTACACCATCTAATGCTGGAACTCCAATTAGTATGGCTGTTACCACCGCTGCTGGTATGGCGATCAATAATGGTTATGCTGTTAAGGAAGATAATGGTCAATACTATACTCCAAATCAAAACCCAAATCAAAATCCAAATCAACCAATTCAAGAACAAATGATGAATAATAATCCAAATACTAATGTAACCATTCTTCCAAATCAAAATCAAAATATGAATCAAAATCAAAATATGAATCAAAGTCAAAATATGAATATGAATATGAATATGAATCAAAATCAAAATATGAATATGAATATAAATCAAAATTCTAATCAAAATCAAGGACCAAATGGTACTGGTGAATATTATGATAATTCACAATCTGCTGCTTCTTCTCTTTACATGAATCAAACTCCTACAACCACTACTCAACAAGGAAATTATATTCAACAACCTCAATCTCAAACACAACCACAACAAAGTCAAAATTATTATGCTAATAACTATTCTAATCAAACTCAACAACCACAACAACCACAACAACAACAACCACAACCACAACAACAAATTTATGATAATACTGCTTCCTTTTATCCAGTAGCTACTCAAAGTCAAATTACTAATACTAATAATGATCCATACATAAATCAAAATCAAAATATGAATCAAAATATGAATCAAAATCAAAATACTTCTTATGGTGTTGCCGGACAACAAAATCCAAATTTAAATTATCAAGGAGCTCCAACTAATCAACCACAAACTCAAACTCTTTATATGAATCAAAATCAACAACAACCACAACCACAACCACAACAACCCCAATCTCAACCACAACCACAACAACCACAACAACCTCAATCTCAACCACAACAATCACAAAATCCACAAAATCAATATCAACCTTTTCAAACTCAAACTCAAATAACTCAAACTAATCAATATACCACAATACCTATGACTCAAGCTCCAGCTCAAGAATATACTCAACAAGTTCCACAAGCACAAACTCCACAACAAACTTATATAACACAACCACCAACACAAACTCAAGCTTATCTTACTCCACCACAAGCAGCTACTCAACAAACTCAACAACCACAAAATAATGGTTATATAAATGCTATTCCAGCAACTCAAGCTCCAGGTAATTATATGGATTCTCCCCAAACAAATATTCCAATAGAAAAAAATTCAGTAGTAGGTAAAGAAGCTGTTGAATATTTAAATTCACCATCTTCAAATAAAAATGATATTATTGATCCATCAAAGGAAACTATAGTAAAAGATCCAAAAAATTGGTTAGCTAATACAACTGCTAATCCACCTTCTCTTGCCTCATCTCAACAAAATGAAATTTCTTCTTTAACTTCAAAATAGATGTTCTTTTTTTTTTTATTTATTTAATTATTATTTGTAAAAGAAAATTAATTAGAATTTAAAAAGAAAAAAAAAAAAAATAGAAGAATTTAGAGGCGTTTTTATCACATTAATAGATTTTTTTTTTTTATTATTATTTACCTAATTTGTTTTTTAATATGAAATTAAAAAAAAAAAAAGTATAATTATTTTTTTTATTAAATCATTTCAGTCATTATAATTTAAAACTTTTTTATCTTTAAAAAAAAAAAAGAAAAGAAAAAAAAGAAAAAAGAAAAAGAAAAAAAGAAAACTTTATGAGAAGACTCTACTTGATAGTAAGAAAAATATATATATTTAAAATTTTTCTTTTTTTTTTTCATTTTTTAATTTTTTTTTTTTTTTTTTTTTTTTTAAAAATTAATTTTATCTCGTAAAATTTGATCTATTAAATAATTAACTATATTAATATGTAATATTTTTTTTATATATATTTTCTTTTTCTTAAAAAAAAAAAAAAAAAAAAGAAAAAGGAAAAAAAAAATATTATTAAAATAATTACAACAATTAGAGTTTATTTTTTTTATTTTTTACATAATTATAACATGTTTTATCTTTATCATTTATTTTTTTCTTAAATAATCATATTACTTAATCATTTATTTTATAAGAAAAAAATATTTTACTCGTTTTTTTATTTCTTTGATTTTGTTTTTTTTTTTTTTTTTTTTTTTTTATATTTTATTTTATCTTAATATTTTTTATAATTATCTTCATTACTATCCTAATTTATTAAATACTTAAAACCTTTTATCTTCAAACGAAAAATAAATTAAAAAAAAAAAAAGAAAAAAAAAGAAAAAAAAAAAATTAAATAAATAAAATAAAATTAATATAAAAAAATAAATAATAAATTATTTTCTTAAATAAAATGTCTTTTTTTGTTTTTTGTTTTTTTAATAAATAATAATTTCTTTTTATTTCTTTTTTTTTTTTTTTTTTTTTTTTTTTTTTTTTTTTTTTTTGTTTTTGTTTTTGTTTTTGTTTTTGTTTTTTACATTAAAAAATAACTTATAAATTTAAATATTTATTATATTTAAATATTTATTATTTATTATTTATTATAATATATTCAAATAATATATTATTGAATTAAAATCTATCGCAGAACAGAATCTTGACATTATATGTAAAGATTAAAGATTAATCCTAATCAAAAAAAAAAAAAAAAAAAAATGTACATTAACATACAATAAATTGTAAATGATATACAAATAAATAATAAGAAAACAATCAAATATTTAATTAAAATGTTAATATCTTGATGGATTTAATTCATATATTAATATTAATATTATAATACATATATAATATATTAACTTCTATTAACTTTAAATAAATGTATTAATAAAAAAAAAAAAGTTTATATTTATATAGAATTTTTTTGTTTTAAAAAAAGATTAATTTATTTATTATTAAATAAATAATAAAGACAGAAAAAAATAGTTATAATTATTTATTATTAAATAAATAATATAATATAAAAAATAGTTATAATTATTAAAAAATAGTATAAAAAAAATACTTATAATTATTTATTATTAAATAAATAATAAAGACAGAAAAAAAAAAAAAAAAAAAAAAAAAAAAAAAATGAAATTAGAAGTATCAAGAAAGGAAAATAAAAATCAGTTACCACCAAGATCTATGACTATTGCTGGTTCAGATAGTGGTGGTGGTGCCGGTATTCAAGCTGATTTAAAAACTTTTACTGCACTTCAAGTTTATAGTTCTTCAGTTATTGCTGCTTTAACTGCTCAAAATACTACTCAAGTAACAGGAATTCATGCTGTTCCTGCTAAATTTGTCGAAGAACAATTAGTTGATGTCTTAGAAGATATTGGTACTGATTCTGTTAAAACAGGTAAAATAAATTAAAAATAGTTCTTTTTTTATTTTATTATTATTGTCACAAAATTTATTGATTTAATAAATAAATTATAATAATAAAAATTGTGCAGTATTAAAAATTTCAATCTTTATATTTTACTTTCACCAAAAAACATTAAATACTAATAATGAGAAAATTATTAATAAAAATATGATAATATTGAAAATTTAATAACTAAATATAAAATTGTACAAAATATTGTATAATTTTATTATTATTTTATTTATTATTAATATTATTATTAAATATATATATGTATTTTTTTTTATAATAATTATATAAACGAAATATTAATCATATATATATATATATATATATTTATTAATATGTCAATGATAAATTAATTAATTTATAACATGGATTACCCCTTAACTTAACTTTAATTTACTAAATAATATCAAAACTATCAATGATAAAAATAACAATAATAAGGTATGCTTTTCAATTCTGACATTATTAAAACTATTGTTAGAGTTTTAAAAAAATATAATGTTACAAAGGTTGTTGTCGATCCAGTAATGGTTGCATCTTCAGGTGCTAGACTTTTAGAAGATGATACTATTGAAGTTGTTCGTAATGAATTACTTCCAATTGCTTATGTTATTACTCCAAATATTCCAGAAGCCGAAGTTTTAACTGGTTTAACTATTAAAACTATTGATGATATGAAAAATGCTGCTCAAATGTTATATAATATGGGTGTTAAATATCCTTTAATTAAAGGTGGTCATATTGCCTTTAATAACAATAATGAAGTAGCAAAAAATAGTGAAGAAGCTACTTATATTACTGATATTTTATATGATGGTCAAACTTTCTATGAAGAAAAAATGGAATATATTCATACTCAAAATACACATGGTACCGGTTGTACTCTTTCCGCTGCTATTGCTGCTGGATTAGCCAAAAATGAATCAGGTAGATAAATAATATAATATAAATTATATTAATATTATTTTTTTTATAATAAAAAAATTTTATTATAATATTTCATTATTTATCAATTATTACTATTAATATTAATAATAATATTAATATTATGATTTTTTTCATTAGCTATTAACTAAAATTATATTGATATATTACTTTATTTATTATAATTATATTATATATCATAAAAAAATTTAATTAATAAGTTTTAATTGCTTATAGAAATGCTAGAAATTACCTTCAAAATGCACTTAAATACAGTTTTGATCTTGGTAAAGGACATGGTCCACTTAATCATTATCATAATTCTCTTGTCTTCCCAGAGTAAGTTAATGCTTTAAATTTTATTAAAAAAATTTTTTATATTATATAAATATTTATAATAATATTTTGTAATATAATATTATAATATAATTATGACTAATTATTTATATTATATATATATTATATTTTTTATTATTACTTTCTTAAATTATAAAAAAAATAAAATAAAATAAAACTTAATATAATAAAATGATGGTTTTTAAAAATATATAGTAACCGTTCATTTGTTCAAGTTTTAAAAGATTATGCTAAAAAGGAATACAGTGATTATACTAACCATGAATTTGTTCAAAAACTTGCTGATGGTACTTTACCAGTAGAATCTTTTAAATATTTCCTCTGTCAAGATTATATTTATTTAACTCATTATGCTCGTGTTCATGCAATTTGTGGTTTTAAATTAAATAATTTACAAAAAATTGCTGAAGAAGCTGATATTATTAGTATTATTAGAAAGGAAACTAGTCTCCATATTAAAGTAAGTTTTTCGTTTTTTCTTTTTTTTTTTTTTTTTACATTTTATTAAAAAAAAAAAAAAAAAAAAAAAGTAAATGAAATTAAATAGTGATAAATAATAAATTTAATAATTAATTCATTATTAAATAAATCTATAATTAATTTATAATATCATATATTAATAATACACATTTTAATTAAAATATTATATATAGTATTGTGAATCATGGGGTATTTCTTTAGAAGAATTAGAAAGAACTAAAGAAGCTTCTGCTAATATGGCATACACTAGATTCTGTATTGAAAGAGGTTTAAGTGGTGATATTTTAGATCTTAAAGTTGCCTTATTCGCTTGTTTAATTGGTTATGGTGAAATTGGTGTTAGACTTGTTAATGATCCAAACACTAAGAGAGGTAATAAAATAATA
The DNA here is from genome assembly GCA_002104895.1 of Anaeromyces robustus. Classification (NCBI taxonomy): domain Eukaryota; kingdom Fungi; phylum Neocallimastigomycota; class Neocallimastigomycetes; order Neocallimastigales; family Neocallimastigaceae; genus Anaeromyces; species Anaeromyces robustus. Next base: position 117,279 of record MCFG01000054.1, on the reverse strand, counting down.
AAAATAAAATATAAAGGATACATTATAAAAAAAAAAAAAAAGAATAGATATATTTATATGATCAATTAATCAATAACAATTATTTATCAAATTCTTATTATGTATATATATATATATATTAATTATTTACATTTAAAAAATCAATACTATCATGATATCATAATTCAAATGATATATATTTATGATATGATATATAATAAATAGAAAATAATCCATATTATAAATGGGCCGAAAATTATGCTGCTGATTTATATCAAAGCAGTGTTACCACTGGTATTGGTAAATATTTCAATTTTATTTTGTTTTATTTTATTTATATATAATCAGGAAATAGTAAATAAAATAATAATAATAATAATAATAATAATAATAATAATAATAACTGTAACAATCATGAATAAAAATATTCTTTTCTTTAATTATATTATACTAACTTTTATTATTTATTAAATTCATATACAATATATATATATATATACATATATCAATAGCTGAACTTGAAGAATTAGCTAAAGAATGTATTAAACCAGGTGATACTAAACGTATCACTGAATTATGTGAAGTTTTTAGACAAGCTTGTAGATTAGAAGCTAACTTCTTTGAAATGGGCTTAAAACAATTAGAATAAAATAATAATAATAATAAATAATAATAATAATAGTAATAATTTTATTATTTAAAAAAAAAAAAATCGATATCTATTATAGTTTTTATTATGGGTTTAAATAATAATTAATTTATAAAAAATACAAATATGAAGAAACAATAAAAAAAATAAAATAATTATTTTATTCAATAATTATTATAATAATATATTAAATATATATAATATAAAATTTGAGTAATATGCCTAAAATAATATCGTTGAATAATAAATAAAATAAAATAAAATAAATTTGATATATTATGATATATTATATATAAAAAAAAATTATGCTTTTATTATTTCGTTTTATTATTATATATATACATTTTACTTTTTTATTTTGTTGGTATTTTTTTTTTATTATATAATATCATTAGATATTATCATTAATTTTTTTTTCTTTTATTTTCATATATATATTATTGGATATATATTGGTATTTGAAGATATAATATTAAATGTTAACATTTAAACTGAATTTTATATTTTGTTTTAATATATCACTATGAGAATAAATTTTTTATTTATTTATCTAATTATTTAATTAGCTATTTATATTTATTTATTTAGTTATTTATTTATTTATTTATTTATTTATTTATTTATTTATTTATTTATTTATTTATTTATTTATTTATTTATTTATTTATTTATTTATTTATTTATTTATTTATTTATTTATTTATTTTTCATTATTTTGTTTTCTTGTTTTCTATTCCATTATATAAATACAAAATTCATTTAAATAGTTTCATCATCAAAATCATCTTCGAAATCTTTAATGTAATTATTATTATGTATTAATATGTATTATTAAATATAAAAAAATAAAATAAAATAAAATAACAAAGAAAGAAAGAAAAATTAATATATATTAAATAATTCTTAAATATATATAAATATATATATATAATAATATTAAACTTTTTGTTTCCAATGTTAAAAAAAAATATACTTATATATACCATTAAAGAAATCACTATGAACAATAGCAGGTCTTTTTGGTTCATTCATAGGCATACTCATACCATTAAGTATCATTTGTTCAATTGCTTTAGCTTCATTTCTATCAAAAACATGCTTTAAAAATTTTTCCTTTCTTCTATCTCTTTCCTTTTTGGCTTATTGTTTTATTTTATTTTATTATTTATTATTTTATTTTATTTTATTTTATTTGATATTTAAATTTATGTGACAATTTGAAATTTTTTTTTTATATAATAATGAATTTTATTTTATTTTAGTTTTTATTTTTTATATTTTTATTTCAAAATATAACTCTATATTTCTATTATTATTATTAATTATTAATTATTAATTATTAATTATTAATTATTAATTTATTAATTATTTACTTACAACGTTTATCAACTTTTGGATTTGTATGCATATTGAATGTTATTATTATTAATATTATTATTATTATTATTATTATTATTATAAATTATATAAAATTTCTTTAAATTAAATTTTAATTTCTTTTTTATCTTTATCTTGATTATTTTTCTCAATTATGAATAAAAATTAAAATGAAATTTCAAAATCAAAATGAATATTAAAAGAAAAAACTATTATTAATTTATGTATAAAAAATTAATTTTTTATTAAAACACGTGACATTTTCACAAGTTAAAAAATATAATTTATATATATATATATATATATTTTCTGACAGATTTCTATCCTGTTGTTAACCAATATTTATCCTAGTTGTTAAAGCGTACATAAGACTTCAGAATCAGTTTCCTGTAATAGGATTTATACTCAGTCTCTGCAAAAAATCAAGTAAAAATATATATTAATTATGTTGTGTGTATAATATTTATGTGTCTATAAAACCATTCATTTATATTATATACTATTTTTTTTGGACTGCTATAAAAAAAAAAACAATGATTTATAAGAAATATTATAAATCATTATTTTTATTATTAATAAAGACGATAATGGTGCTTATTTTTATTATTAATATTATTATTATTATTATTATTATTATTAAAAAGCATTTATAGTGGAAAAATGATATAATACATAAAGGTTACACAATTAATTATACTATTTTTGTTGCTATTCCACTTTTTCATTATTATTTAACATCTTCTATTATTATTATTTTAATATTAATATTATTATTATTATTATTAAAATATATATAATTTTTAAAATGAAAAGTATTTTCATTATTATTTAATATCTTCTTTTATTATTTTAATATTATTATTATTATTATTATTATTAACATATATCATTTTTAAAATAAAAAGTATATTAATTATTATTTAATTCTTATTTATTAATTCTTATTATAATTATCAATGATTAATATTTATCCATAGCCATTAAAAAAATATAAAATTATCATAAATGATTAAAATAATTCCTTGTAAATAATAAAAAATAATAAATTAATTGATAACCGTTAATATGGCTCTATAAAATGTCTATAATTTGAATATAATTAAAAAAAAGAATAATAAAATTTATATTTATTCATTCATTTATTTATTCATTTATTCATTTATTCATTTATTCATTTATTTATTTATTTATTTATTTATTCATTTATTTATTTATTTATTTATTTATTTATTTATTTATTTATTTATTTATTTATTTATTTATTTATTTATTTATTTATTTATAAAGTAATAAACAATAATTAATCTTTTTATTTGCAGTTTTTAAACATATGATTTTCAAAACTTAACTTTTTTTAAACTTAATAACTATCAATTATATTTTTAATATATAAAAAAAATTCCATTTCTATATTTTTATTTATTCTGATTAATCCTTTTATACATATCGTTAAAAAAATAATGATAAATAATGTATATTAATGAAAAATAATACATAATATAATAATAATAATAATATTAATAATAATAATAATAATAATAAAATAATAAATAATATTGTTTAAAGGTATTAATGATTTCCTTTATTATTAATTTGAATTATAATATATCATATTTACTTTTATATATTCGTAACTTTATTATAAAATATATTTATTATATATTTTATTCTATAATAAAAAACTTTATTACTACAATATATATTATATATTACAAATTATATTCCAACATATATTAAATTTAAATAGTTGAAATATTTATAATCCACTTTATATAATATATAATATATATATATATATATATTTTTTTTTTTTTTTGATTTTATTTATTGATTTTTAATTTTTTTTTAATATTTATAATTACTACCATACAAATAAGAAAATTTTTTTTACCTTTTCTTTTTCATAAAATATAGTAAATCATAAATAAAGTAATATAAAAATATAAGCCTTTTTTTTTTTTTTTCATTTTTATTATTATTGTTATTTCTTTTTAATAAAATATAATTAATATAAAAATCATCATTTAAAATGATATTGTATTAAATAAATTTAAAAAAAAATAAAAGAAAAAACACATATTTAATGATAAAAAATAAAATAAAACATTAATTTGTTGACTTTTTCGAGGAAAAAATAATAATAATAATAAAAAGAAAAAGAAAAAAAATAAAATATATACATTATATTTTTTTTATTCACATATATAAAAATGTAAAGAATCCTAAAACAAAAAATAAAAAATCCTAATAATATTTGTAAGAACTTATTCTTTCTCTTTTTTTTTTATCTCATTTTGTTAATATTTAAACTAAAATCCATAAATAATATAATATAATATAATATAAAACAAATATTGAAAAAAAAATTAATATATATTTATTCTCAAAATTAAACAATAGTAATTACATTTTTTTTATTATTCATTTTTAAGATTTGCTGATATATATTTTGTTTAGTTGCTTTATTATTCTTTTTGTATTACTTTTATAAAGTATATTTTAAATAAATATATTAATATACTAATATCTTTATACATTCTTTTCTCTTTTTTTATTTATATATTTATTATTATCATTATTATCAATTTATATATTATTTTATTTAATATTAGGTAATTAATAATATTTAGTCTTTTTTTTTTTTGTTTATTAAATCATTCCAAATTTTTATATATAATAAATAGTACATGAATTAATTTCTAAGCGTAATTAAATTCAAAATAAATATAAAAAATAAGAAAAATAACTACAAAAATATTATATCAACAACTTTAATCAGAATAATAATACATTATATATTCAAAAATAAAATTAAAAAAAAAAAAAAAAAAAGAGAAATAAAAAAGGATTTTTCGTAAAATTATTTTTCTTATATAGAAATATACAATACATAATATAGAAAAAGAAATTATTAATATTCAATTGTATATAACAACATATTTTTTTAATTTAATATAATATAGTATAAAGTACGCCTTTTTTTATTTTAATTAATAAAATTATATTTTATTAATATAATTTTTTATACTCTTAATATTTACAATTGAATTATTAATAAAATAAAGAATAAACCTAATCAAAAAAAAAAAAAGTAATGAATAATAAAATAATAATAATTAAATATTAAATCATAATAATTAAATAATAGAAAAGTATTAAAAAAAAAAAATCGTAATAATAATAAATAAGAAGAAATTTTAAATCAAATAAAAAAAAATAAATAAATATAATAATAATTAAAATAATAATAATAATAATAATAATAATAGTTTAAACTAAACTAAACTATAATAATCGTCAAAAAATAAAGAAAATATAAAGTTTAATAAATAATAATAAAATAAATATCAAAGTGAACAACCAATATATAATAAAGGAAAATAATAATAAAAAAATAAAAAAAATAATAAAACAAATTAATAAATAAAATAAAATAAAATAAAATAAATAAAAATGAGTTTTTATTCACATCGTGATTCATTACCTTCCTATATATCTTCAGATTTAAGCCCACATTCGGCTTATTCTTACAGACCATATAACAGATATAAATATAATTCCATAACAAAAAAATTACAATGGATACCAATATATTTTAGACGAATAATGAATTATCCTCAAATGGATTTTGAATTAGCTTTATGGCAAATGCTTTATTTATGTTTATCCCCAAAAAGAGTGTGAGTATTTTTTTTTTTTTTTTTTCTGAAAATATATATTTTATTTATTTATTCATTCTTATATTCATTATTAAATCTAAAAATTATAATATAACATGATATTAATTTTTTTTATATTATTTTATATTTAATATTTCTATATATAATGTTTATATAATTAAATAGTTATAGAAATATTTATTATAATAAACGTATGTATCAATAATTATATCCAAATTCTTTATATAATCATTTATAAATTTTTATTTCTTTTTTTTTTTTTTTTTTCCTAATTTTTAATATATATATATATACAAATTAATGTTTATTTAATCATAGAAACTAAAAATCATTGGGCTAGAGATGATCCTGCTTTCGTTGTAGTACTTGCTACTTGTATTTTAGGTATTAAACGATAATTAAATAATAATATATAAGAGATAAAAGAAACAAAAATTAATTATTATAAATAATTATTAAATAATATTTAATAATTAATTTACTTTAAAATAGTATCTGCATTTGCTTATGGTTTAGCTTATGAATTTGGATTCTTTGGAACTCTAAAATTAATGTTTTTCATGGTTATTATAGACTTCTTAATAGTAGGATTCATTGTTGCAACTATAACTTGGTATATATTTAATATTACTTAATATTATAATAATAATATTTATTTTATTATAAACAATATATTTAATATTATTAAATATTATAATAATAATATTTATTTTATTATTAACAAAATCATAATTAATTTATTAATATTATATAAATATATATATATATTTAAAATAATAATAATTGCTATAAATTTATTATACTACAACGCCTTTTTTCAATAATAATTAATAAAAGGTTATTTGCTAATAAATTCTTAAAACACTCACAAGTTCACGCTGTTGAACAAAATGTTGAATGGGCTTATGCTTTTGATGTTCATTGTAATTCATTTTTCCCACTTTATTTAATTACTTACGTATTACACTTTTTCCTATTACCTATATTAAAAATGGATAATTGGTTTTCTTTATTCATTGGTAATTCAATGTACTTAGCTGCTTGGATTTACTATTTCTATATTACTTTTTTGGGTTATCATGGTAAGTATTATATATGTAATTTAATATCATTAATAGTAATTGAAATAGTGTATAATAATAGTAGTAATTCAATTATAATCTATAAAAATATTTTATAATTAAAATCTTATAATTAAAATCTTATAACTAACATTTTTTTAATAATATTATATAATATTAATATTATAATACAAAAAATATATTTAATTAAAACAATTTAAAGCCCTTCCATTCCTTAAAAATACTATTTTATTCCTTTATCCAGTAGTTTTAGTTTCAGTATTATATATAATACTATTAATATGTGGATTTAATATAGGAAAACATAGTAGTATAATGTTCCTTTATATATAGAAATATTAAGCCAAATATTATCAATAATTATAAAAACAAAAAGTTAATACAAATAATTCAATATAAACTACAAATGATGTTTTTTTTTTTTCTTCTTTAAAAAAGAATATTCATAAACTGAAAAAAAAAGGATATGAATTTTTTTTTTAAAAAAATAATAATAATAATAATAATAACATAATAAAGGAAAAAAAAATAAAAATAAAAAACAAAAATTAAAAATTAAAAATTAAAAATAAAAGGGAAAAAAATAAAGTTAGATTAATTATATTTAGAAATCATTTTCATTAAAATATTAAATAATTCTTTTTTAATAAAAATTTTTCTTTTTTAAAATAATTAAAGAATAATAATAAATAAATAAATATAATAATAAAAATATATAAATTATTAATATATTTTTCTTTTTTATTTTTTCTTTTTTTTTTTTTTTTTATTCATTATATTAATATATAAATAGTATCAAAAGTTGTTTTTAATAAATATGGACTTCGTTTTTTTTTTTTTTTTTTAATATTCTTTTTATAAGAATAGATTTAGAAGATTTTTTTTTGGATAAATATATATATATATACAATATGTCTATTACAAGATAATATCAAATGAAAATTTATTGTCACCAGTCAATTTAAAAATATTAATAAATAATAAATAATTAATATTATAAAGAATAATTTTTTTTATGTTAAATAAATATGTTTAAAATTTAATAATATTTTTCTTTATATTAAATATATATATTTTTAAATAGAATGTTTTGAATTATTTTAAATTCTGTATTAATATATGTACTAAATCTAAATATATTAATAACTCTTAATAATAAAAGGTATCCTCTTCTTTTAGTTTAAAAAAAAATATTGCTTTATTTATTGATTTATTTATTTATTTATTTATTTATTTATTTATTTATTTATTTATTTATTTATTTATTTATTTAGTTAGTTAGTTAGTTAGTTAGTTAGTTATTTATTTATTTAGTTATTTATTTATTTATTTATTTATTTATTTATTTAGTTAGTTAGTTAGTTATTTATTTATTTATTTATTTATTTATTTATTTATTTATTTATTTATTTATTTATTTATTTATTATTTATTTATTTATTTTAATCCACTACTTATTATTATATTCTATATTGCTTTTATTATAAACTATAGTTATTATAAATATACAATTATTTAATATTATTAAATTTTTTTTAAAATACAAAATTGATTTAAAAAAAAAAATTAAAATTAATTAAATATAATATATTATAATATATTATAAATATATGCAATCAATTTAAAATGAATAAAATTGTTAAAAAAAAAAGATTTTTATAGAAAAAATAAATTAAATGTTTTTTAAATATCATATATTTTTAAAAAAAAAAATCATTTGTATATTTAAGTTTTTTTTTTTAATATAGCATTTCATTTAAATAATATTATCAAAATTATAAAAAAAAAAAAAAAAAAAAAAAAAAAAATCATATACCTTTGCAATTATAAATCTATAAATATAAATAAGTATATAATATTTTAATAAAAAATGTCAATTGAAACACAACTTGCAATTAAAAGAAATGCAGAAGAATTTTCTAGTTATTTAAAAGATCTTAATTCTTGGACAAATGAAATTAAAAAAAAGGATATTTTAGCTAAAAAAACAAAAATTAAAAAGAATGTAAGTTAAATAAATAAAAAATATTTCTTGTATATAGTATTAAATTACATAAATATTAATATAATATAATAATATTATTTAAAAAATAATAATAATGTAAAAATAATTTTTACAACTTTAATATAAATATATAAAAAATTAATTTCAAATTCCAAAAATTATAAATATTTTCTTTAAAAATCAAATGAAATTTAATTAATTTAAATAATATAATATATAAACGTATATAAAACATATAATTAAAATATAATAATTTAATTATTAAATAAAAAGAATTATCCCCCAATTCGTTCTATTGGAAAAATTGATTCTAATTCACCACCTTCTTCACGTCCTTCTTCTCCAATACCAGAATCAATACCAGAAAAAGTGGGAAAACCTTTTAAAAATGAAGTAAAAAAAGAAAGAATTAAATCATATGATTATCGTTCATGGGATAAATATAATGTGGTTAGTAAAAAAAAAAAATCATTTAATCATATCAATAAAAAAAAATTATTTTAAATTAGATTTAAAATTTTGGAATTTCATTCTAAAAATTTTTTAATTATAAAATTTTATAATTTTTTTTTTTCAATTTCAACAACAAAAAATAATAAATAAAGGAGGAAGAATTAGAAAGACTTGAAAATGAAGACTACAAAGAACCAAAACCAATGGTTGAAGAAAAGGATGATGATGAAATAAACCAACAAACTATCGAATTATCATTAATAGAAAAAGAAAAAGTAACTAATAATATTTTATATTTTATATATAATATACTAATTAAGATATACTAAAAATACTTTTTTTTTATTATTATTATTATTATTTTTATTTTTATTTTTATTTTTATGCCTTATTATATATTTTTTAAAATAATTATACAAAAAAGGGAAATGTTATGTTTAAAAAGGGAAATTATAAACGTGCTATTCAATATTATACTAAAAGTAAAGAATTGGATCCAACTAATCCAGTTTTCCCATTAAATAGAGCTATGGCTTACTTAAAATTAAAAAAGTAAGAATAAAATAAAAATAAAAAAATAAAAATAAATAAATATATATAAATATACATAGAAAATATAAAAAAATATCATATTTTAATTTATATTATTTATACATATTATTAATAATTCTATTTATTTATTATTATATTCATTATTTATTATTATATTCATTATTTATTATTATATTCATTATTTATTATTATATTCATTATTTATTATTATATTCATTATTTATTATTTACTATTTATTATTATGATAATAATAATAATAATAATAATAAAGATATAGTGAAGCTGAAAATGACTGTACAGATTGCTTAGCTTTAGCACCAAAAAATGTTAAGGCTTTATATAGACGTGGTTTATCTAGAGTTGGATTGAAGAAATATTTAGAAGCAAAAAATGGTAAATTATAAAACTCATACACATGAGCATTATTATCATTATTATTATTACTTTTATTATAAATATTTAAATAAATATTAACAAGAAGAAATTCTTATTTCTTACTAATTTTTATTTTTAAATATATTAATAATCCAATAATATAACAATAAAGATTTTGAAGCTGCTGTTGTTTTAGAACCATCAAATAAACAAGCAAAAGATGAATTAAATAAAGTTATAGCTATTCTTAAACCAAAAGTATAGTACACTTATGATTATAATTAGTATAAAAATAAATAACAATATAGAATTATATAAATCGATTTTATATATTTATATTTATATTTATATTTATATTTATATTTATATTTATATTTATATTTATATTTATATTTATATTTAAAAATAATAAATATTAAAATTTTATTTATAAATAAAAGCCAAAAGAAGAGTCAAAACTCTCTGCACCAATAAATAAGAATACTAATACATCAACAACATCAACAACAACACCAAAAACAAGTCAATTAAAAAAGAAAAAGAGTACAATATCAAAAGAACAAGAAGAAAAATTAAAAAATAAGCCAATAAGAAGAAGATTACAAATTACTGAAGTTGGAAGAACTCAAGAAGAAATTAAAAAAGAAAATGAAGAAGAATTATTAAAAAGAATGAATAAAGATATTGAAGAAATTAATGAAATGATGAAAAATAATGATATATTAAATGATAAACAACGTCCTATTTCTTTAACAGAAACTAATAAAGAAGAAAGTTTTTCTTCTTTGGATATGGTTCCAGTATCAACTACGAAAAAAGAAAATACAAAACCTAAAAAGCAACCCAAAAAAATGAAAATAATGGAAAAAGGAGAAGAAAATGAAAATAAAGAAAATATAAAAGAAAAAGAAATAAATGAAAAAAAGGAAAAAGAAAAAGAAAAAGAAATGGATAAAATAGAAGAAAAGCCAAAAATCGAATTAAAAACTTCTAGTAATAAAGAATTAGAAAAAGAAACATCAATTCAGGAAAAAAGAACGGAATCAGAAATAAAACCAGTAAAAAAGATAGAGACCAAAAAATCTAAAGATTTATTAAATACTAATAATAATGCCTTATTATCTTCATTCATTTTTAATAAGGATGATAAAGAAGAAAAGGAAATTGAACAAACTCAACAACAACAACAACAACAAATAACTGAACAAAAGAAAACAAAATTAAATAAAAAGCGTTCTGTTGTAATCGAAGAAATGGATGAAATTATTACAGAAATAAAGCCTTTAGAACCATTAAATGAGACTATTTTAGATAATAAAGAAAATGTAAAGAAAGAACACCAAATAACAACTTCACCAATTGAAGAAGAAAATAATAATGATAACAAAAACAAACCAATACTACAAGAAAATAAAATTGAAGAAATTAAAGAAGAAAAAAAGAATGAAAATGAAAAAAAAATAGATAATTCATTTAAATCGTCATCACCATCACCATCACCATCACCATCAAGAAATATTAGATCAAAAGTTAATGTAGCTACAACAATGTATGACTTTGAAAGAGATTGGAAAAGTATGAGAAATGACGACAATAAAACTTTTGAATACTTAAGCGTAAGTTTTATTTTATTAAATATTACATATATTATAAAATAATAACTATGATAATAATTGCAATGAATTATTATAAATTTGAATATTTATATACCATTTTTATATTTAAATATTTATATATAAATGTATATATTGGTATTAAATTATATATAAATATATATAACTATCAAATAACTATTAAATAGTCAATTATACCAGAAAATCTTCCAAATCTTTTCAAAAACTCATTAGAATCAGATTATTTAACAAGAATTTTAATTATTATGAATAAATTTTATATAGAGTAAGATCAATTTAAGATTATATCTATAAAAATTCCAATATAATTATATATTAAAATAAAAAAAAATAATAATAATAATAACTAATGATAATAATAAATAATTAAATAAATAATTTATAAAATAATTTATAATAAAATAATTATTAGAGAATCCATGTTTAATGAAATGTATGCTTTATTAAATTCTCTTCAAAAAGTTAACCGTTTTGAAATGACTTTAATGTTTATGTCTAGAAAAGATAAACAAGGTAAAAAATACTTAATAAAAATAAATAGATAAATAATATAAATAATAATAATATAATACAAATCAAAAAAGAAAAAAAAAATTAATTATATAAATATTTATCTATATAATATATATTAATAAATTTAATATGAATAGTTTTAAAGAATATATTTGATGCCATGAAATCTAATCAATCCAGTGCAAATTTTTCTATAACAGATTTAGAAGCTCTTGCTAAAAAATATAAAATGACTCTTTGAAAATAATAATAATAATAATAATAATAATAATAAATTTCTTCTATGTATATTATTTATTAATATCTTTAAATTTTAATATATTAGAAGTAGATTTCATTAACATAATTATTATAATGATCATAAAATTTTCTATCCAACTAAAAAAAAATATATTAATTTTAATTGTATTAGATATTAAATATTTATGATTATTATAAAAAGTAATAAAGCATTTTTTTTTAAAAAATTAAAAATTTATATAATACTAAATTTAATAAATGGAGTATAGAAAAAAAAATGTATTTTTTATATTTATTAAAAATTTATTTGCTTTATTTTCGCTTTTTTTTTTTTTTTTTTTTTTTTTTTTTTTGTATAAATACAATATTCATACATTAATATACTTGATTTATTTTTATTTTTATCATTTTCTTTTATTGTTATTGCTATTGCTGATTTTTGTTTTTTGCTTGGTATTGTTTTGTTTTATTATTTTTTTGATTTGTATTATTTTTACTTTATTTTGTTTTTAGTTTATATATATTTATATTTATTTTTATTTTTATTTTTATATTTATATTTATATTTATATTTATACTTTAAATAATATATATTAAAATTATGATTTTTTTAATTTCTTTAATTTTCATTATTTATTATTGGTTTTGCATATTCAACGAAATTATCTATAAGAACAGGCCAAGCACCTATTTATTTAATTAATTGATATATGGTATTATACGATAAAAAAAAATTATCAATTTTAATATTATGAATATATTTAATTATTTGTAAACTATATACATAGATAATTTTAATTCTTTTTATTTACCATCAGCATCATAGTTGGTCATTTTTTCATCAACAGTATTAACAAATTCGAGTAACTTTATTTAGAAAAAAAAAAATGAAAGAAAAAATGAAATAATAATAAATTAATTTTAATTATAATATATAAATTATATATATATATTTATTTATTCAAATAATAATTAAAACTAATAATTACTAAATTCCAAGTATCACGACTTATAGCTCTCTTATACTCATTCTAATTTGTTGTTGTTGTAATATTATAAGAAATAAATAATAATTAATATAACTAAATAACAAAGAAAAAAAAAACAATAATATAAATATATTATAATCCTTACTTGAAGATAATCACACCATAATTCTAAATGTTTGAATTTATTTGGTAATAATAACTACAACAATTTTAAAAAATTTAATTTTTTTTTTTTAAACTTTTTGTTAATTATTTTTAATATAAATAGATGAGACTTAAAACTAAAAAATATATATACCTGCCATAAACCAATAGCAATGTCTAATTCTTTATTATTTTATTAATAATAAATTATACAATTATTTAATTAGTTCACTTTTTATTATATATATTTTATTTTTATTTTATTTATAATTTATATTTATTTTATTTATACTACAGATTTACCTAAACTTCTTTGAGTTTCTTGTCTTCCGAATAAGAAAGCAAAACGATAAATTTTCTTGAAAATTTCTGAATCGTTTAATTCTTCTCTTAAAGATGGAATTTTATTCTTCATAGACTCAATAGAATCACAACTTTAACATATTAATGAAAATTAATTATAATATATATAGGTACATGTACATATATATGTATGAAAATATATATATATATATATTACATGTAATGGTCATTAAAAAAAAAATCAATTGATATTTGTAGTTTAAATTTCAAACATAGAAGTGTGTATAAGTTGTTTAGTCATTTTTATTAATATTTATTTAGATAATATATCATACGTAAAAGATAGATAATATAAATATCATTAAATAAATTTCATTTAATAATATGAAATATATTTATTTTTATATTGAATAAAAAACTATGCATATTATATATGTATATATTATTATTATTATATTCATTATACCCTAAAGAAGTCCATCCCTTCATCCAATTTTCCCTTGGAAATTCACACATATTTTCAGAATCCAAATGATAAGCAATAATAAGCATAATAACGTCAGTTGGATCAACTTCCAAATCATTACAATATTCTTCCATTCCCTCAACTAAAATTGCATCTTCAGATGAATCTTATTATTTATTTATTTATTTATTTATTTATTTTTAATTTATTTTTTTTTTTTTTTAATATTGAATGTTTGAATAATAATATTGTTATATCCAATTATTATAAGTCATAATATAAATTTTGAAATAATTAAATTAATATTATATAGATTTATAATGAAAATGAAATAATGTCACACAAAAAAAAAACTTTTATATAAAATAATAATTCTATATTAAAATAAAACATAATATTAAATAAATTAGATTCTATTTTTATAAATCCATAATAACCTTTATATTTTTCGAATAATTTTTCGAGCTTCTTTTTATCAATTTTTGCAATTTCAACAATTCCAGATGGATTTCTTGAGTAAAAATTGTTAATAGCATCTTTAAATGTTTATCATTTATAAGTAATATTGTTGTTGTTAGTTATTATATTTGTATTAAATAAATTTTGATTCAATTTTTTTTTTTTTGGTCATAAATTTTGTTTTCATTTTTACAATATATATAGTTGTAAAAAAAAAAAAATGATTAGAAAAAAAAAAAAAGGCTAAATCCTTTTTAACAAAATATATTATATAAATAAAAATTTAAAAAATATATATATTTACTGTTGATATTCCATTTGCTAGCTTCTAAATATTGTCTTGCAACAGATTGACTAATAATATATAAATATAATTAATTACAATAAAAGAGTATTAACGGCAAAAATATTAAAAAATATATATATAAGTAATTATCATTTATCATTTATCATTTACCTAGTATTAGTAATATTAACAAAACTTTTAATTGCTGAATCCATTTTGTAATACTTTTTTAAATAATAAAGGTTATTTTATCATTATTATCATTATTATTATTTTAAATTATTAAAACATTATATTAAATTACAAATTAAATGTTAAATATATTAATTATCAAAAATTAATAAAAAAAAATATAAATGTATTTTCAATTAAAAATGTAAAAATTCTATTAAAAAAATAAATATAAAAAAAAAAAAAGATTTTTATTTCTAATTTATTATCTTTTTCCATTAAAAATTATAATTATATAGATAAAAGATTATATGTTTACTTGATTATTATTAAGATATATATATTACACTTTTTTTATTTGTTTTAGTTTTGTTTTTATTTATTATATTAAAATACTTTTTTTTTACTTTTCAAATAATTGAATGTTTTTGTCAAATAAAATAAAAGCTAGCAATTATTTACAACAAAAAAAGAAAATTTCTTTTTGTTTAAATGATAAAGTGAAGTTTTTTTTTTCTATATTAACTTTTTTTATTATTATTATAAAATATTGTTAATTATGTATTATGAATTATGAATTAAACATAAATATATGACAATATATTAAATATTAAACATAATATATTAATAATATATTTTGCTTAAGTATGATTTAATTAAAACTAATTATTGAATTATATTAAATATATAATAAAATTGGATCAATAATTAAAAAAAAATTAAAAAAAGTTAAATATAAATGTACAAAAAAATAATTCATAATATTAAATAAATAAAAATATTCAAATCTTGATGAGGTTAAAGCATAATTATATATATTATGATATTATATGGATTAGTTTTCTATCATTATTCATTTACTAGAAAAAAAAAATATTATTTTTTTATTGATATAAATATATCAATATTTATTTTCATATTATTCTTTACTCAGTTTATTAAAAAGAAAAATTATCTTAATTACTAATTGTTTTATATTAGTATTTGAGAATTTAACTCAAATGTTTTCTGTAATAGCATCAACATCAGAGGTTATAATTGAATTATAATAAGGTTTAAAAAGGCAATAATAATAAATAATAAATAATATAAAAAAAAATTATCTTTAAAAATAAAAATCATCTTACTCACTTATTATCTATTCATTAAATTCATAATAATAAAAATATTTAATTATAAAATCATTATAAAAAAATGTTAAAAATATAAAAAAAAAAATTTTTTTTTTTTTTTTTTTTTTTGAAATAATTTATTAATCTTTATTTAATGTTAAAATATTGTTTTAAAAAAAATCTTAAAAATAAAAATAAAATTTTATTTTTATATATATTTTTAAATAAAATACTTCATTCTTTATTATATTAAAAAAAAATGATATTAAATTATATATAAATATAAAAATAGTAAAAAATATGAATTTGAATCTTGAAATAAAAGAAATAAACTCCAAATACAAAATGTATGGATTATTTCTAATTAATAATACGATGAATTATAAAAAGAAAATTAAATGAAATTATAAATTTTTTAATAATAAATAAAAATATAATAATTTAGGTTCTAGATTTTTTTCGTTTTTGTTTTTGTTTAAAAAAATATTATTTATATCATTTAATTCTTAGATTTCTTTTCTTTCTTTTCTTTCTTATCCTTCTTATCCTTCTTTTCTTTCTTTTCTTTCTTTTCTTTCTTTTCCTTTTTATCCTTCTTTTCCTTCTTTTCTTTCTTTTCTTTCTTTTCCTTCTTTTCCTTTTTAACTTCAACTTCACTATCAACATCATCTTCAGCCTTTCTCTTCTTACTTGGTTCTTCTGGTTTTATAGTAGAATCAGCAGCAGCATTGTATGAAGAAGAAGATACAAAGTTAAATTTCTTTTGTTTTGCCTTACCACTAGCAGCACCAGCATTGACAGTATGAACAGAACGACCTTCTAATTGACGAAGACGGTTTTCAATCTTATTACGTAATTCAGTACCAACTTCTTTAGTATCTTTGTCACCCAAAGCATCACAACGAACAGAGATAGCAGCCTTAGAAGCAACAGTACGAGCCATCTTACCCTTTAACTTTGGACCAGCTTGACCAACATATGAAGCATGATAAATAAGACCATACTTTGGAGTATCATGTTTAGTCTTAAGAGCACGGAATAAGGCTTTTTCAGCACCTAAAATTTGAACAGTAGAAGCAGGATGTTTAGCAAGATTTAATAATGAACCAGCGTGTGAAATTAAACGAGCACCAACTAATTCACCAACTAAAGTAGTTAAATTTGGAGCAATAGCTTGCATACGGTTCTTTAAATAATCATAAAGTTGAGTACGGTATTCAGTAAGAGAAATGATTTGATCACATAAAAGATGAATGTTTTCTATATCTTCCTCACTAATTTCAGTACCCATAGAAATTTCAGCAGCTTCTTTAACTTCCTTTTCAAGTTCTTCTGGAAGAATGTCAGAGAAATCAGTATTTTGGGCATTGGTACGGAAACCTTTTTAAAAAATTATCAAATATTATATTAATATATATATTTTTTTTAAAAATAAAATATTATTAATTATATGAATATATAAAAAAAAATAATATTTTATACTATTTTATCATTTTTTAACAACAATTATTCAAATAAAATTTATTATTAATATATAAATTTATTAATTTATTAATTAATTAATTACCCATAGCCTTAATAGTTTTGGCGTATGCTAAATTATCAACAATAATTTTTGCAATTTCTGGGAAATGCCATCCATACCATTCCTTAACTCTCATAGCATAAGTATTTAATTCCTTATCAAGGTCATCTAATAAACTAATAGCTTGAATAATCATAGTATCAACCTTATCTGGAGAGAACTTTAACTTATAACGAGAAAGAGAGTGAGATAAACCTAACACCATAGCATTCATATCTTCCTTCTTCATACCAGTAATTAAACTTTCATATTGATTTCTAATACCACGCATTAATTCAAAAACAGCATTATCAGAAATAACTTGAATACCAAGCTTCTTAGCAATAGCATTACCTTTAATTATATATTAAATTATTATATATTAATTTATATATAGACAAATTAATCAAAATGTTATTTTTATAATTAAAAGTTTTAAAGTTAAAACTACTTTTCAATTTATTTAAATATAATAACATTAAATAATAATTAATGATCATTTATTATTATTCAATATTATTATTTTTAAACTATTATATAAGGGATAATTATGATTTATAAAATTACTATTAATCATTATTGAATCTTCTTAAATATATACCTAATTTAGAATCAGAAACTGCTAACTTTTCTTTCATATCTTTTTCACTTATTTCAGATTGTAAAAATTTCTTTAAATTCTTTGAAACCTTTCCTTCAACAATAGCAGTGGCAGCTGAAAGAGCATCTGTTGTATTTTCAAACTTTGAGAAAGCCTTAAGCTTTAAACTATTTTTATTAAATTGATATTTTATTAAATTAAATAATATTAATCAATCTTAGTTCTTATAATCAATATTAAAAAAAAACAATTATTTTTTCTCATTTCTAAAAGTAGTCTTTTACTTATTGTCAATTTTTGTCAATTATATATTCAATTTTTTAAAATCCATAAATTATTTTGTTCCTTCTTCTCTTCACAAAAAATCAAAAAACAATTCTTCAAATAATTTTTAATTACATTACTGATAACCATTTACAATATTTCAATATTTTCATCTCCTTATAAATTAGAATGAACGTAACTTTTATCATAATATTTATAACAATCTTTTAAAAAAAACCTTTTTTCCTTTTTTTTTTATTTCAAATTTTTATTTTCATTAAAAAAAACTATCTATGCAATTATTATAAACACGTTTTTCTTTTTTTTAGCTATTATCACTATATATTTTAAATTTATTTCATATTTTATCATTCTTTACCATTTTTTTATTATTATTTTACTTTTTTTTTTACTTTTTTTTTTTTTACTTTTTTTTTTTTTTTACTTATTTTTTTTTTTTTTTTACTTTTTTTTTTTACTTTTTTTTTTGTACTTTTTTTTTTAATTTTATTATTATTATTATAATAAAAAAATTGATAAAGAAAAAAAAATAGGAAATTTAATCTAAAATTATATTCAAGTTGCTAAATAAAAAGAAATCAACACAAATACTATTCTTTTTTAATTTCAATAAAAAATTTTATAAAAAAAAATGTCTAAATAACATACATCTTGTTTGCTGCTTCTGGAGTTTCAAAATTTTTCCAAATATCGTCAACATTTTTAAGTTGACCTTCATCTGCCATTTTAAATAAGGCATAACCAGCTGGTGTTTCGAATAAAACAAGCATTTTGATTTCTTAATTCTATTAAATAAAAAAATTAATCTATATAAAAAAAATTAAATTAAAAGGCTTTTTTGTTTCAATAACAGTTATAAAGCAATTATTGAAATTTCATATATTTTAACGTGAAAAAAAAAAAAAAAAAATAAAATAAATTTTATATTTATATATAATGAATTTTGTTAAATTTTAAGATATATTATTGGAAAATAAAATTATATATTGTATTATATTAATATAATATAATACAATATATAATTACTAATATAATATTATATATACCAATTAAATTATTTAAAAATAATAATTAAAAAATTTATTAATTATAAAAATTATAACTTAAAAAAAAAAAAAAATTAATCTTATTAAAAATTATTCAAAATGGTTATGGTCGATTTAGAACGCTTTTGTATAATATCAGAAATGTATAAAAAAGAATTTGATTAATTTTATTTTTTACTTTTTTTTTTTTTACTCTTATAAATATAAATACTACACAATTTTATATTGTGAAAAGAACTGTTCCTACTATCGCTATAAATTATATATATATTACTATATTTTATATAATTCTTATTCTTAACAGTTATTTTAAATAAAATATTAATTTTTATAATATTTTTTAAATTTTAAATTTTATTATTGAAGATTTTTTAAATTAGTTAATATATTACAATATATTACAATATATTATATATTTTTTGTAATTAAAAATAAAAATATATAAAAAATAGTTTTACTACTGATTGGATATAATTTAGCCAATCATCCAATAAAAAAATATTTAAAAAAAAATATTTAAAAAAAAATATGATATTACATATTATAATAAAAATATGAATGTATCACAAATACATTACATTACATAATAATGTAGATCAAATATAAAATCTTTGTATATATTGAAAAATTATTAAAACTTTAATATAAAATTTTTATAATTATAATAAAAAATTAAATTTATTTAAAAAATTTATTTATTTATTTATTTATTTATTTATTTATTTATTTATTTATTTATTTATTTATTTATTTATTTATTTATTTATTTATTTATTTATTTATTTATTTATTTATTTATTTATTTATTTATTTATTTATTTATTTATTTATTTATTTATTTATTTATTTATTTATTTATTTATTATTTATTTATTTATTTATTTATTTATTTATTTATTTATTTATTTATTTATTTATTTATTTATTTATTTATTTATTTATATTTATTTAGTTAGTTATTTAGTTAGCTATTTAATTATTTATTTATCAATAAAAAATTATTATAAATTTGTAAATTACAAAAAGTAAAAACATTTGTAGATATTTTGCTATAAATTTTTAATAAAAAAATTCCTTTTTTTTTTATTGCTCTTTTTATTTTTTTATTTATATATTATATTTATTTTCATTAATAATATTATTATTATATTTTCTTTTTTAATTTTGTTTATTTATTTATTTATTTATTTATTTATTTATTTATTTATTTATTTATTTATTTATTTATTTATTTATTTATTTATTTATTTATTTATATTTTTTGTCTTTTAATATTTTTGCTATATTTCTTTTATTAATATTTTATTTTTACTTTTATTTTTAATTTAATAATATTACTATAAATAATTGATTTGTTTTTTTTTTAAAAAAAAAAAAAAAAAGAAAAAGAAAAAGAAAAAAAAAAGAAAAATAAATAATTATTTTGATATATACTAATATTATTATAATAATATTTACTTTTAAAAAAAACTACATTTATTTTTATTATATTTTATTTTACTTGTCTTTAATTTTTAACTTCAACTGGCTTTTGATCAACTGGTGATGTTGGAACTTCTTCAGATGATTCAACTGGAGCAGCTGGCATAGCAACCTTTTTAGATGGTTGTAAACGATCTAATGGGAATAAAAAGTCTTTAAAAAAGCATTCAATTGCGTAATAAACATATTTAGCACCCTTTGGAATTGGTTTAACATTTGAATCACGAGTGGTATTATCAACTTTACGAGTACAGAAGTTTTGGAATTCCTTCCAAACATTACGAACAACTGGAGAAATGTAATAACGCATATAAAGGAATCTAGCATAAATAAGAACACTTAAAAGAGTAACTTGTCTGAAAATAGCAGCAACAAAGACCATAGGTAAAGCAATGAAAATTTCATATTGTGCAACCTTCTTAATAACATAATCTTGATATTTACTAATGAAGTTATAAAGTTTAACTGCAATTCTTGATTGTGGATTACGAGAAAGGAATTCAGCATATATAAAGTTAGCAATATGGAAAAGAGAGTAGCATGCATATGGGAAAAGTAAGACTAATTAAAAAAATATATTTATATAAAAATTAAATATATTATAAAATATTATATATTTTAATTTAATATTTTATTTTAAATCTAACCTAAATAAATTATTAAATGTATTATACATTTGTCTCCAAAATAAAATATATTAAAACTAATTATTATAAATAATAATGATAATGGCAAAAAAACTTACAAAATAATGGTTTTGTGAATATAAAAATAATAGCAATAACTAAATAATGGAAATTTTCATCCCTACAAATATTTTCAAACCATGAGCTAGCTAAATCTGGAATCTTTTATTATTAAAAATAAAAAAAAATAGTATATTTGGATAATTAATAAAACATAGTATAAAATAAAAAAAATTAATAAATTTAAAAAATTTAGCCACTATAAAAATTTTATTTATTAATTATAAAAATAATATAAATTATTTACTCCATGTGTCTTATATAAAATAACAGAGTTACTAATAATAACACCTAATAAAGCTTTATGATAACTAGAACTAAAATTAGAGTTAAATTTTGCTATGGTTGTATTAACAATAGTGTTGTAAACTAAATAATATTTTTTAAATAAAAAATAATAATAAAAAATAAATTAAAACCAAATAATATAATTATACATTAGTATATTATTCAAAAATAAATATTTATCAAATCAATAGCACATTTATTATCATAAACATCAATATATAATTTATATTTAATTAATATACAAATATATAATAATAAATTTTAACATTAATAATAGAACAAAAACATGAAATAAAAAAATTTTATATATATATTTTGTTTTATTCTTTTTTTTTTTTTTGCTAAAATAACAATAATAAAATAAACTAAAAATATAAAATAAACAATATATATATAGAATAAAGTTAAAAAAAATAAACAAAAAAAATAAATAATAAATAATACTTACTAACAACAACATGACCAACAAACCATAAAAATTTAAGACTAGCAATTAAAATGGAAAACCTTGTTAAAAATTTTGGTTCCTTTTTAGTTTCAGCAATATCTTTAGTTTTTACGTCTTGAGTGTTTGTCATATCCTTTTTATTAAGCATTTTGTCGTATTTTTTCAATTGCAATTATTAATTTACAAAAAAAGCTATTACTATATTATAGTTTTATTTATATGATTATTTATTTATTAACTTATTTATATTTATATTTATATTTATGTTTATATTTATATTTATATTTATATATCGTGTTTCTTTTTTTTTTTTTTTTTTATATTTTTTTAAGTTTTTTTTTTATATGTATATTTTATTTTTGCTTTCTCAATGTTTTTTTATTACAGTGGTTGTTTTATTATCTTATCCTGAATTAATATTCTTTGAATAAATCTTTTTAACTTCCTTTCGCTATGAAAAAAAAAAAAACAAAATTGCTATATTTGAAAAATAAAAAATAAAAATTATTAATAAAATAATGCATATAAAAATAAAGGTTATTGATTTTACTACTAATATTATTTTCCTCAGATATTATTCTTTTACTGCACAATTTTTTTCTAATGAAATATATATATATATAATTAAAATGGCATAAAAAAATATCCAAAAATTTCAACTTATATATAAATTATTATCTTAGGAAATAACACAACAATTTCATTTATAATACATAAAAAATATTTAATAAATATATTAACTTACAAGTTTAATATCAAAAAAATAAAACACTGTTGTTACTGATGAATTATATGCTTTTATTTGAAAGAAAAAATAATTAATATAAAAAAATAAAAAAAAAATAAAAAAAAAAGAAAATAATAAAACCAAAGAATGTGATAATTAAAAAATAAATAAAATAAATATATTTAATTTTATTAAAAATTAAAAACTTTTAAATATATATTATAACATAAAATATACTATATTATATATTAACAATATATAATACATATAATTTATGTATTTAATAATATAGAGTTAATACTATTCTTTTAAATACTAATATTTTAAATTATTTATTAAGTTTTATTAATTTATTTATTAAATTACTTTTTTTTTTCATTTATTATTTATGCAATTTATATATATTTAAATAAAAAAAAAATTTTATATAATTTAAAAAATACTTTATTTATTAAAAAATAATACATTAAAAAATCTTTATATAATAACACTATAAGAGATGACAGGTAATAATTATAAATCAATAATATATTTATTATATATTATTATTATTTATTTATTTATTTATTTATTTATTTATTTATTTATTTATTTATTTATTTATTTATTTATTTGTTTATTTATTTATTTATTTGTTTATTTATTTATTTGTTTATTTATTTATTTATTTATTTATTTATTTATTTATTTATTTATTTATTTATTTATTATTCATTTATTTATTTATTTATTTATTATTTATTATTCATTCATTCATTTATTTATTTATTTATTTATTTATTTATTTATTTATTTATTTATTTATTTATAAAATATAATTATATAAAGTTATATAGATTTAGTAATAAATAATAACAGTTTTAAACTTTAATTAATAATATATACTAGATATATATATGAAACCAATTTTAATCTTTACAAAAAAATACAAATTAAAGCATTTTATAATAAATTTTCCATACTTACAATATGAGTATAAAATATTTCTTTAGAAGAATTTAAAATAGATATTTGATAGATTAATAATTACTTAATATTTATAGTTGATTATTAAATAATAACAAAATTTATTATTTAATAATCAACTATGAATAACTTTAATTAATAAGATGATAGTCAATTATATATTATTTAATATATTAGACTGATCTTTAAATAAAATTATATATATTACTAATAATTAAAATAATATATAAATAATTACAAGAATAATTATAAAATAATGATACATTTTTACAGACTTATCAAATGATATATATGAATGTATCGGAAATAAATTTTATGCCTCACTATTTTGGCATCGACATTCATAGTATGTACATATATTTTATATTTGTACTTAAACCTCAACTTTATCTTAATGACGGGTCCAGTCTACAAGCCCGACATATGGTTACCAAGGATTTATTAGGACTTTAGTTCTACTCAATATACTAATACTATTTTATGAAGCTTGAATAGTTATGCTTCAAATACTTAACCTGAAGCAACTACCTTGCCACAAAGTAAAATCTGTTACGTAGAAAACTACTGTGCTTGCGGTGGAAGCAATGTCAAATCAGAAGCTTTATGTTGGCTAAGGATAAAAACCGGCCGACATACTGAAACTATGAAATTCTTAAGTTTCATTTGAATTCATATTAAAAAAACTTCTCAAGAAAACCTGAAAGATTAGGCTTATATTTATAAAAATAACTTAATTCAATAATAATAAAACTCATCATATATTTTAGCATATATTCATATGATAATCATGTGTAATTGACCTATTAATATTAAGTAACGTAATAAAAAGTGTATATAATCTATTTTTTTATTACATAAATATTAAACTTGATTATTAAATTAAATAATATATATATATAAATAATTACAAGAATAATTATAAAATAATGATACATTTTTACAGACTTATCAAATGATATATATGAATGTATCGGAAATAAATTTTATGCCTCACTATTTTGGCATCGACATTCATAGTATGTACATATATTTTATATTTGTACTTAAACCTCAACTTTATCTTAATGACGGGTCCAGTCTACAAGCCCGACATATGGTTACCAAGGATTTATTAGGACTTTAGTTCTACTCAATATACTAATACTATTTTATGAAGCTTGAATAGTTATGCTTCAAATACTTAACCTGAAGCAACTACCTTGCCACAAAGTAAAATCTGTTACGTAGAAAACTACTGTGCTTGCGGTGGAAGCAATGTCAAATCAGAAGCTTTATGTTGGCTAAGGATAAAAACCGGCCGACATACTGAAACTATGAAATTCTTAAGTTTCATTTGAATTCATATTAAAAAAACTTCTCAAGAAAACCTGAAAGATTAGGCTTATATTTATAAAAATAACTTAATTCAATAATAATAAAACTCATCATATATTTTAGCATATATTCATATGATAATCATGTGTAATTGACCTATTAATATTAAGTAACGTAATAAAAAGTGTATATAATCTATTTTTTTATTACATAAATATTAAACTTGATTATTAAATTAAATAATATATTAATTAATATATCTATAATATTAATAAATATTATAGAACATAAATAAAACAATAAAATATATACTTTTACCGTTAGATATATTTTTATTACATCTACAAAAATAATTAATCATAATGGATCATCATTCACCTGTAAGTTTACTATTTAGAAAAAAAAATTGTAATTGTGTAAAAATATATATTATATATGTCATCAATATTTATCATAAACAATGTATAAAGTAAAAGGATATTGATTATTGGTTAATAATATAACATAAAGTATAATAAAATATTCAAAGCAACATGCAATTATTAAGATAGAAAATTTCAAATATTTTTACAATCTAATTTCAAAAATATTAATATAATTATTGAAAAATAGATAAAGCAAAAACTTAATATAATTTTATCCAAAATTTTAAATATTAGTTGTTATTATGATTGTATATAATTTATTGTAATTTAATTGATGAATAGATGATTTTATATCAATTATTAAATAGTAAATATCATTGCTACTTTATGTAATTATATATTTATATAATGTTATATATATTCAATTTATTCAAATAATAATATTTTTTCTTTATAAAAAACAACGAAAGAAAAAAAGAAAAAAAAAAATAATTAAAATTATGTATTCAGAATTTATAAAATGTACAAAATCAAAAAAAAAAAAAATCAACATTTTTACCTATAAATTTATATAAATGTAAATCAAATAATAATTAAATTAATGTTTTTTATTAAAATTAGAGTTGATTATATATCTAATAATAAAACAAAGCAATATTACCTTTACTATTTATTATATATAAATATAATATACAATTATATATTTTATTTAAATAAACATCTAAATCCTTTTTCTTTTTCTTTTTTTTCTTTTTTTTTTTTTCATATTGCTTTATAATAAATAATATACTATGCAATAATAAATATATAGCTTTCTTTATACTCAGTTGATGCTTTAATTATTCTTGATAGTGATGGCAAACGTATATTAGCCAAATACTTTACTCAAGAATATAAAGGTGCTAGAGAACAAAATGAATTTGAAAAACAACTTTTTAAGCAAACAAAAAAATTAAACAGTAATATTTTTGAAATTTTAATATTTAATTTAAATAGGGACATATTATATGCAAATTAAAAACATTACTGATTTTTTTTATATTTATTTTAATTATATGTTAATTTATTTTATATTTATATTTATATTTATATTTATATTTATATTTATATTTATATATTTATTTATATTTATATTTATATTTATATTTATATTTATATTTATATTTATATATTTAATTATTTAATTTATAATGATGTTTAAATAATATTTAGATGAATTAATTATGTATGAAGGAAAACTTGTTATATATCAAAATATTGTTGATGTATTTATATATGTTATTGCTAATCAATATCAGAATGAATTAATGTTGTGTAACTTTATGAACTCTTTTATTGATGCTTTAAATATCTTATTAAAGTAATTATTATCTATTTTATATTTCAATTATAAATTATAAAAATGTTAGAAATAATTAACATTTTCTTTTAATGTTTTTAAAAATTTAAATATATAAGGAATCAAGTTGAAAAAAGAATCATCATGGATAATATGGATGTTGTCTTTTTAGCTATCGATGAATGTTTAGATGAAGGGTATGTATTTTTTTAAATATGAATTAATAAATAATTAATTATAATATGGTGATATCATATATAAATAATTATTGATGATAATATATCTATAATATAATTTATAATATTAATAACAAACTAATTAATAACTATTATATAAAATTTAATAAATTAAAAAAAAAAAAAAAGTATTATACTCGATAATGATGCTACTCAAATATCAAATCGTGTATCAAAGAAGGCTAACAATGGTGATATGAATATTAGTGAACAATCCTTTACTCAAGCATTCTTTAATGCTAGAGACCAAATTGCTCGTTCACTTTTAAAGTAAATTATAATTACGCATAATAATATAAAATATTTTTATATTTTATATGCATAATAATGAATATTATTTTTCATTTATTTTTTATTAACGAAAGTCAAAATAGATAATAAAACAAATATATATCTATTTAATAAAAATCATAATTTAATAATAAAATCTAAATATATATAATAAAAATAAAAATAAAAATTAATTAATAAATAAAATTATAAGCAAATTAAAAGATAGAAATATATAACAAATAAAAGGTATATAATGAACAAATAAAATATATAAAAATAAAAAAAAAAAATTAATAATAATATAAAATCAAAGAAATAAATAAATAAATTAAACAAATAAAAATAAAATAAAATAAAATAAAATAAAATAAAATAAAATAAAATAAAATAAAAATAAAATAAAATAAAAATAAAAATAAAAAACTATAATAATTGTAATAAAATAAAAAATATAAAACAAAAAAATGTTTTTATATATTAAAATTATATATATAATTTTTTTTTTTTTTGTTTTTGTTTTTGTTTTTGTTTTTGTTTTTCATTTTAACTTTTTACTAATTTTTAAAAAAAGTTTTATTAATTTTATCTAATAATAATTAATATTTTTTATTAAAAAATATGAAAATATATATATTTGAAAGTTTATTCATTTTCAATATTCCTTAAAAAATCTATTTATTATTTATCTATTATTACAAAAGATTAACCTGTTATTATAAAAAAACTTTTCTATCTTTCTTAAACAATTAAAATATTTATTGTAATAAAAAGTATTTTCTATTTATATAAATATTATAAAATATAATCAAATTAATTAATTATATATTATATATATAAGTTTTTTATCAAACAAAATTATATATAAATTATATAATATCTATTCTGATTAATATATATATTTATAAAAAAAATAAATATTTAAATTATATATCTATTCTGATTAATATATATATTTATAAAAAAATAAATATTATTTTATTTTTATTTTGCTTATTATAAATATAATATATACTTATAGAAAACATTAAAATATGAAAAAAAAAAAAAAAAAAAAAAAAAAAAAAAAAAAAAACTATAATATAGTATCTTTTTAAATATTATAAAAATATAATAAATGATATTCATACTAAATGTATGAATTATATATTCTGTTATAACATGTTTTTTTCTTTTTATTGTAATATTAAAATTTTATAATAAATAAATATATATATATATATAAAACTTAAAAAATTATATATATGAAAAGTATAATTATATATATAATAAAATAAAATAAAATAAAATAAAATAAAATAAAATGTATAAAAAAATAATAACATTTAATATTTAAATAAAAAAAATTCTATTAAAAAATTAAATTATATTAATATATAATATATAATAATAATAATAATAATAATAATAATAATAATATAAATTTGTAAATTTGTTTTTTATTTATTATTATTATCATTTTATAGGCATTTTGTTTGAACTAAATTGTGAATAGAATTAATATATGTATTAAATATTTTTTTATCTTTAATATCTTTTTGACTTCTTTCTTCCATTATGCATAATAGTTGGTCAATAACAGAGTATGGGAACCATTTTTTATCTTTATTTGTTTCATCAATCTATTTATAAACATTTATATTATATAAAATTATTAATAGTTAATTATTAATATTAAAAAATTAAATAATTATTTTTATTATTAATAGTTAAATATTAAAAAATTATACAGGTAAATATGTATTAAATAAATAAACAATACATTATTAAGCATTCTTATTGTAAATAAGGCAGCTTCCTTTATTCTATTGTATTTAATGTATATTCTAATTAAATCTTCAGAAAATTGATCCTAAAAATTAAAATATATATATATAAAATAAAAAATAATTTAAAATAAATAAGATAAAAAATATTAAATGTATAAATGTTTTGATTTTATTATCATTCATATATATATAATTACCACAAATGGTTGAACCAGCCATTCTGGAACTTCTGATGTAATACACGTTTCTAAAAATTTTTCAATTACTACTTTATGATAACGATAATAATTAGTTGGTGAATCATGAAGAGCTAAATATTTCTTTAGAAGTTCACAAAAATCAACAGAAATATTTATTGTTGACGCTTTTTTATTATCTTGACTTAACCTTCTATCAAAATCATTTAATAAATGATGTTGTAAGTTTTTATTATGTTCCATTAATTCATTTTTATAATTATAAATGGTAATATTATCTGAATTATGACTCTGCATAAATAGTTGTTTTGGTAGATTAAGAGTAGGTGTATGACCTTTCGATTCATCATTTTCTTCTTTAGCTTTAATTAATCCTCTTTTTCCTTTACCACTTAAAACTTTATCGAAATAATCAGTTATATAATTACTATTTGAATTAATAATCATAAAAGATGATTTAACATATTGTAATAAGAGATTTTGGAAGATAATTGATAAATCAAAATCATATAATAATGAAAATGATAAAGCTGAATCATATTTGCCTAATGAAATATATAAAGTAACAGCGTCTACAGGATCCAAAGATAAAATTGAAGATTCACTTTCTTTATGATTTCTTGATAATTCAAGTTTTGATAATGATAAATAATATTCTTTTCTAATATCTAAAAGAGAAACATTTTTAACAAGCTGAATAGTTTTATCTTTTACTTCTCGTCTAACCGTAATATATTGACTTTTTTTATCAACTAATGATAATGCATTTATGGTAATTAATAATGCTTTTGATTGTTCAACAAGAAAAGATTTGAAAGAATTATTAAATACATTTGCTTTACAACATTTATATAACTGCTGAGAATAATTATACATAACAGATGCAGCTTTTCTATAAGAATTATTATAAATTAAATATGAATATAAAATCTTATTATAGTTCGGCAATGCTAGTGGATTTGTTGAAATCGTGGTTCTATAGAGTAAAATATTTTCTATATCATTTTGATATCCACTAAATGTATATTTATATAGTAAAGTTTGATCGTTTTCACATATTTTTATTATAAATTCTTCAAGTAATTGTTTTTTCCTTTCAGTATCCATTATATTATTAATTACTAAATAAGCTTCTTCAAAATTCAATGTATTTATTAAACATTTAAATATAAATAATTTCAAATCATCTGATTTATCATTTTTCTTTAAATCACTTTCTTTCATATATAACAAAGAAAGTTTTGCAAATTTTTCAATTTGTTTATTTAATAAACCAATACTTTGATATAATTTCATAATATATTGATAATATTGATAAGCATTCTTAATCGTTAATGGTAAAAATGTATAAATTGATGAATCAACAGTATTAGCGACAAATGCGGCACCTGCTTTTTCGAAATATTCTTCTGAACTTTCGAGGTCATTGGATATTAATGAAATAATACCTTGCAATAAAAATAAACATGATGAATTAATTGATGGTAATAATTCCCTTAAATGTTGATAAGCTTTATTACTATGTTGAATTATTTGTATTACAAATGAAATTAATGGTGAACTTAAAATATAATCTTTAGTATACCATGATAAATTTATAGAATACAAATATCGGTGAGAATAATCATAAATAATATCAAGTAAAGAAATGGATTGCCTTGCTAAATCACTTGGGTATAATGAGAAATAGTTAATATAATTCAATGATTCTGAATTATTTGTAGATGGTAATGAATTTTCTTCTTCTGCTTTGTTTTCTTTTATTTCTTCACCTTTAATATTAACTAAAGAAAGTATTGAAGAATACATTAAATGATATAACAAGGAATTATTAACATGACTTAAAACTGTATGATCTATTTTATCATCAATATTAATTTTATTTATCTTAAAATAAGAAAGTATAAATTTTATTCTTTCAGTATCCATGATTATATTATTATTAACTATATTGTTTTCCTTTTTATTACTACTATTCTTTGAAATATTAGAAATGCTTAGATTTTTAAGCATTTCTAATTCCATTATTTGATTATTACTATTTATATTCATATCTTTTGCATCTGAATATTCTGAAGACCATTTTAATATAATAAGTGCATGAAGATAAGATTTACAACGATTTAAATAATTAAGATATTCAAAATGGCCAACTTCAGGTTTAAATAAGCCTATTCTATTTAATTGGGAATCAGTAGATCCTTTCTTTGGACTATTTTGTTTATCTATAATATAAATTGCAATTAAAATAATAAAAAGATGGAAACATAAATGGTAACGTGCATTAATTACTTCTTTTACATTAACAGAAACGAGTTGAGCTAAATAAGTAATATAACTTTTACTAATTTTACTATTTTCATTATATAATTCATTTCGAACAACATTTCCCAATGGCATTGTTTGTTCATCTTGTTCACCTAATATATTAAAAACATAATCAATACATCCTTTTATATCTTTCAATTTTCTAATTTTTTTCAAAAAATACTCATTATCCGCAAGATAATCATAATAAATATTTTCGACCAAACTTTCCAATTGTATAGATGATTTACATATACCAACAATAATATCTCTCGTTAACTGTTGTATATTCAAAGTTTGACTTTTAACAGTATGATTTGGTTTATTTATATTAAATTTTTCTGACAAACTTTGATTTCTATAAAGTTGATCTATAGCTGATAAAAAGCATGCCATACTTGAACTTACATTATGATATGAAGTTTTTTTGTTAAGATCAGTAATTGAGAATAAATATTGCAATTCCATCATAGAATGCTTATTAGTAAGAGCATTGTAGAAAATCTCAGATGTATCACATAAATTAACAGTAGTTATATATGCACTTTTGATCAAAATAAATAAAGGTATAGTTGTCTTTTCAACAATATCTTGTGAATATTGTAAAAAAGAAATAAATTTATTTTCTTTTTCATATTCCATAATACAATAATATAAGAATTTCTTATATTCTTTTTCAACGTTGTTTTTATCGTTACTGGTAATAATATTAGAATTTATCTTTTCATTAATACAACTAATAATGCATTTTTTTATATAACTTAAGCCAAAATGTTTTAATTCCAATTGATCAACATAAATTGAAATATCTGCTTCTTCTGAATATCTTATTAAAGAATAATATAAAATAGAAAGTGAAAACTTATTGATGTTAAAAATATAATTTAAATAATATTCTTTTATTAACTCAATTGACTCATTCTCATTATTTTCCATATTGTTTTCATATGAAGGCATTGATGAAATATCATTAATATCAGAAAGAAGTGAATAATTTGAAAAAGAGATAGTAGATAAAGACTTTGGAAATACTTCTTCATGATCAGTATTATCAACTTTTTCTTTAATTTTTGAACTTATATCAAAAGACTCTTCTGAATCCAATTTGTTTTTATTACCTGAACCAAAAGTATCTGTATTTTCAATAATATTGTTACTAATCAATGGTAACCATATTTCTGGACAATGACTATTTATATTATTATCTAAATCATTATTTTCCCCTAAATATAAATACTTTATAGTACTCTTATTAGAACCATCTTTCTGTTCTACCCATAAAATATAATGATTATTTATATAAGAAATTTGGAATGAATTCACATAAATGAATTTCTTTTTATCATTTGGAATTAATTCCACAGCTGGTAAAACATCACTATCATCTAATAAATTAACATATTCATTTTGATCTATAATCATTTTAAATATGTGAAATTCATTTCCTAATAGAATACATAATTTAAACGATATATATTCATTTGTTTCTTCAGTGTATGAATCATAAATACCAATGTATTTTTTTGATTTAGAAATAGTTGATTTCATTAATTCTTCTGTATATATACTTTTTAAATTTTCATTTAAAATATAAAGAGTATTATTGAATAATAAAATAATATAATTTTTGTTATTGAAATTTATGTATGAAACATCTTGAATAAAATCTTCAGTTGAATTTGTAATAAATTTTGAAAAATTCCTTAATAACGAATGATTAATACTTTGTTTTTTTTCAAACATTGAATCATCTTCATATTGTTTAAAATTATGCATATATATTTAAAAGTTACAATATAATATTAATATTTAAAATATAATATAACATTGTAATAAAATTGTTATTTCGTATATTCATCACATATTATATAAACATAATTGTATATATAATCATACATATAATTTTTAAAAAATGATTGTTAGTATAAAAATAATATTATAAACTATTTATATAAAACAAAAATTTATACCTTTTAATTTTCTAATAAATATTATTTCATTTAAATTTGTTGTTATAATAAAAGTATGCTGATCGATTACTTTAAAAAAATGAATCTGTTGTTTTTGTATACTTTTGATTACATATTGATTATGCATATTAATTTCTTTTAACTTAATATCAATATTATATTTAAAAACAATACCATCATTAGAAAGTAAAAACATATATATAAATTTTCCATTTTTATCTTCTTTAAATTGAATATTATCCATCATATTTCTTGGTAAATTAATTTTAAAGATTGCATACTCAGTTAAATTTGGAGCAAATTGAATTTCAAGATGAGTATTATATAATTTCCAATAAACGTACATATAATGATTATTTATATATAATTGAACAACTGAAGAATTTATCAATTTCTTTTTATTGAATATATATTCTTGGTCATCTTTATTAAATAAATAAGATGACGATTCTTTAAATGTAAATGCCATTTTTTAGTGGATATTCTAACTATAAAAAAAAAAAATAAAAAAAAAATAATACAAAAATTTATAGTAATAATTATATATTCAAATAAAGTATAAATGTGATTATAAAATCAATGTATTATTTAAATACTATATAAATAATTTGAATTTAAAAAAAAATAATATATTAATATATTATTTAAATTTAATAATTGATAAATCTAATTTTCATGTAAAATAAAACTTACACTTTAATAATATTATATATATATATTATTTTTTTGGAAAAAAAAAAAAAAGTTTATATAAAAAAAAATAATTATTAAAAGAGAAAGCTTTAAACAAAGAATAATAATAACATTTAAAAATTAAAACATATTAATTTCATTTTTTTAAATATTTATATTTATAACTACTATTATATTATCATAATAAGCTTTTCAATATTAAATTTAATCCTTCCTTTGTTATTAGTATCAAAGCAAAGAATTATATAACATTAAATTTTGGATATACCATTTATTGGATTAACCAATCATTTATAAAATATATTAATTAGTATAACATATATATATATTTATATATTTATTTATTTATTTATTTATTTATTTATCTATTTATTTATTTATTTATTTATTTATTTATTTATTTATTTATTTATTTATTTATTTATTTATTTATTTATTTATTTATTTATTTATTTATTTATTTATTTATTTATAAAATAACTATATATCAATACTTTTTATAACAAATTTTAATTATAAAAAAATTAAAGATAATAAATATATAAAGCAAAATAAATATTGAATGTCAAATTAAAAATTAATAAATCAATAAAAATAAAAATAAAAATAAAAATAAAAATAAAAATAAAAAATAAAAAACCTATTTGTTTATAAATTCAATTATATGTATTATAGTTTTTAATTTATAATACTTATAAATAATGAATACAAATACAAAGAATACTTCAAATAATATTAGAAACAGAAAAAATGTTAATGAAAGCAACAATATTAAAAAAAAAAAAAACAATACAGGAAAAGAAAAAAATACAAGGTATATATAATTATGTTTTTATATCATGATATTTTTCAAAAAATAATAATTAGATGAAAAATACATTATTATAAAGCATGACAATCGTTTACAACAATAATGTCTGTTAATGTCTTAAAACTATACTAATAGTGACAGCTTATTTTTATTATATAATTTAAATTTATAATAAATAAAATATATTTATATTATTAATAATAATTTTTATAATTGTTATGAAAATTATGATTAATATGTAACTAAATAATAGTAGACCAGTAAATTTAAATGAATTAAATAAACTTAAAAATATTGAACCACCAAAAGATTTCTACTATCCATACTGCCCTTCATATTTTGTTGCTTTTAAATTTATTCTCTTCTTTAGAATGTTAGCTTCATTATTTACAGTAATAACAGATTGTGATGAAACTTTTAATTATTGGGAACCAACACACTACTTGCATTATGGTTATGGTTTACAAACTTGGGAATATTCACCAAAGTACTCAATTCGCTCATGGGCGTATGTCAGTTTACACACTTTAATATCAAAAATCCTTTCAATTCCATCTCACAATAAAGTATAATAAATATTATTAATACTTATTTAAAATTATTAATTCAATTATTAAAATAAACATATGTATACATTTTATATTTCTACTTTTATTATTATTATTATTATTAACTATTATTATTATTATTATATTTTTTCTATTTTTATTCCACTTTTTTATTTTTATTTTATTTGTAGTATCAACTTTTTTTCTTTATTAGAGCAGTATTCGCTATTGTAAGTACTTATTGCGAAACACATTTATATCAAACTATTGTAAACTATACAAATCCTTATATTGGTCAATTTTTCTTATTTGGTATAATATATTGTGCTGGAATGTCTATTGCCTCTGTTGGTATGCTTATTAAAAATTATTAACTTCATATTAATCAAAGATAATCTAGTATAAGTACTTATTTTATAATTATTTTTTTATAACAATAACAAAGCATATCTTCCTTCAACATTTGCAATGTATACAACAATGCTTGCATTTGCCATGTCATTTCAAGAATCCTCAAAAAAGAAAACATTCTTTGTTATATTTTATTACGCTTTAGGAGGATTATTGGGATGGCCATTCAGTGCCGTTTTAGTATTTCCATTTGTTTTTGAAGACTTATTATTTCCATCAATAAAAAAAGAAACCAAAATAATAGTGTCAAAACTTAATATCAAAGATTCATTATTAAAAGTAAAAGATATTATTATATTTGGACTCTTGTCTATTTTGATTATATTGGTAATGATAAAAATATTTAATATAATATAAAAAATAAAAAAATAAAAAATAAAAAAAAAAATAAAATAAAATAAAATATTTGTCTATTGAATCAAAATATTATTTATTAATTACTTTTAAATTATTTTCCTTATTCTAAATAACTATTTATTATTATTACTCTAAATATATATTATTTTTAATATTATTATTTTTCATATTATAGGGACCAATGATGATAATAGATTATATATTCTACAAAAAATGGACAGTTGTTCCCTTAAATATTGTTTTATATAATGTCTTTAGTTCAGATAAAGGACCAAATATCTATGGTACTGAACCATGGCATTATTATTTTTTAAATGGATTCCTCAACTTTAATATTTTATTCTTTCTTGCATTATTAAGTATACCAATATTAGTAAGTAAATTCTACATATTTATCAATTTCTCTATTATAATTTTATAATGTTATATATGTTAGATGGATGAAAATATAAATTTATATATTTAAATTATATAATTCAACAATATATATATTATGTTATAACAAAGGCATTAGAAGCTTTAATAAGTAATAGACCACATCTTTTCTCAAAAATGACATATTCAACTCTTTTTATGAAATTAATTCCAATGTATTTATGGATTGGTATTTTTACAGCACAACCACATAAAGAAGAACGTTTCTTATTTGTAATTTATCCATTGATTATATTTAATGCTGCAGTTGCTATTTTTTCAATAAAAAGAATTCTTAATATTCTAACTCAGTTAATTCATTTAGTAATTTTTTTTCGTTTTTATTCATTTTTTATTTATATATTATTAGTATTAATATTATTTTTAGTAATGATTTTATATTAACCATAATCTAATAATTAACTTTTAGAAAAATGGAAAAAAATTTGGAAGAATAATAGTTGGTTTAATATTTGCAATTTATTCTGTTCTTTCAATTTCAAGAATTCTTTCATTATATGTTAATTACTCTGCACCAATGAAAGTTTATAGTTATTTAAATAGTAAAACTATGTTGGAAGAACTTAATAGTTATAATCATAATATTACTGTATGTGTTGGAAAAGAATGGTATCATTTCCCAACACATTATTTTATGCCAAATAATACAAGAATTGGATTTGTCAAATCAAAATTTGATGGCTTACTTCCTGGATACTTTAAAGAAGGTGAAAATCATATTGGTACTTGGGTAATACCAGAAGGAATGAATGACTTAAATCAAGAAGAATTTGATAAATATGTAAGATTTTATAATATAGCATTATATATATTATAATTGTTTTATATATATATATATTCATTTATATATACGTGTTTAGAATAAATAAAAATTATATAAATTCTAAAAAAATATATTAATATATATTATATTATATTATATTTATTAGGTTGATATTGAACAATGTAGTTATATGGTAGACTTATATGTCGAAGAAAATGAAGTTAAAAATAGTGAAAATTTAATAGAACCAAATTATATAACCCAAACTGATAAATGGGAAAAAGTTGTTTGTAAATCATTTATTAATAAAAATAAGAGTAATGCTTTACTACGACCTTTCTTTTTCCCCAAAGTTATTAGAAATATTATCGCAAAACCTGGTTTAGTTTATGATGATTACTGCTTATTAAGAAAAGTTGGTTTAAATCATCAAAATGAAGAATCAGAAAAAGACAATAATTAATATAGCAATAATAATAGTTATAATAATAATCAAAAAAAAAAATTAATAAATAAAATATATAATAATAATAATAATAATAATAATAATAATAATAATAATAATAATAATAATAATAATAATAATAATAATAATAATAATAAAATAAAAAATAAAAAAATAAAAAGAATAAAAATAAAGAAATTAACGAATAAAGAAAAAAGAATAAAATAAAAATAGAAATAAAAAATGAGAATAATTAATAAAAATATAATTAAAAATAAAAAATTAAATAGAAATATAAAAAAGATAATAATAATAAATGTTTATATATAAAATAAAATGTTTTTTATTTAAGATTATAATGTTAATATATACATGAGCCTTTAAATTTTTTTTTTCTCGTTAAATATAGTTTTATATTGTTTATTTAATACTTTAATAGATAAAAAACGATAGATATATAATTTAATAATATAAAGAAAATATTTATTCCAATGCTTTATTATTCTAGAAAATAACAATAAATAAATTATATATATTAAGAAAATATATAATAATATTAGAATAATACATAAATAAATAATTATATTAAATTAATATACAATAATAACAAAAAATACATTTTCTCTTATGCTCTGTAACATTTTTTTCGAGCTCCATTTTGATTCAAGAACTGATAAAAATTCCTCATGTAAAATAGGAATAATATTTTTATTATTATTATTTGTATCAAGTTGAATATTATCAATATCAATTAACCTAGCTAATGTGACTAAAACAGTTTGATGTAATATAGCTAAACTTCTATCAACATTAGTATTATTTATTTTTGGAACCTTCATAAGTATATTAAGATAACATATATATTATTTAGGAAAAAAATAAATAAATAATAATAATAATATATATATATATATATATATTTACTAAATATTTATCAGCAGAATCGCATAGATATGATTGTATTGTCCTTATATTTTTAAAAAATTTTATATATTTATTTAATCTGGGTTCCAATGTCATATATTTAGCACGAATAGCAAAACGTTCAGAATGCTTTGCCTATATATTATATATAAATTGTATAAGTATCTTTTATTTGAAATATTTACAAATGGTTACATTATATAAAACATATAAACTTACTTCACTACTTATATAAATTAAAAATGGAATACAATTTTTATGTCTCTTCATTAAATAATTTATAGATTTCATTGATAAATGAACACCCTTTATAAAAAATTGTAATAATAAACAATTAATTAATTAGTTATATTATTTATATAGTACAAAGAAAAAAAAATATAAATAAAATAATTTTATTATAAAAATACCAAAAAAAATAAAAAATACTAACTTCCATAATCAACGATTCATTTTTTTTCTGAGCCATTAAAATAATATCATCGATTTTTTCTAAAACAATTTTATTCTGTTCTTCGTACCCATTAATTGTCTTATAAAAAAAATTAATTTAACAAAATAGAAATAGAAAAAACTTTTTTTTTTATTATAAAAAATTCACCTTTTCATCTTCTGACATTCCCTCAGTATGTTCCAATGCTTCACCAGCATGATATGAAGATGTCCATAATACTGGTTTTTCTTCTTTTGAAATAAAGTTTCTTAATAAATGTCTTACATTATCAGTTGATAATATTGTTGTAATTCCTAACCTTTGAAATAGAGTATGTATATTAATGATTATCATCATTATGTATATATATTACATCTATTGTATTATAATAAAATAATCATTACCTACTTGCTAGAAGTGAAGCAAGTGTGGATTTTCTGTTATATATAAAAATATCTTTAATTAATCACACAACCCATTAATCATATATGATAAATAATATATATTTACCCACAACCTGAAGTACCTAAATTGATAATATTAATTTTTAAAAATATATTATTATATAAATATTTCTTGTCATAATTTAAAAAATTAATATATACCTCCTAATAAAATGCAAACAGATTGTTGAAATGTTTTAATTCTAAAGGACACTTCCAGTTCTTGTTTTATCAGCGACTTTCCTGTATCCAATTTTTCAGAAATATGTTGAAATATAATTGCAAAAAGTTGTTCCTGAAAAATAATACTATTATAAGGATTTAAAGATTTAAATACAATTTCTAAAATTTATATATATATATATTTTATTGTTTTAAATTATTAATTTGCATTGTTTCGTTTTAATATTAATTTTTTTTAATTGATTGATTTGTTTTATTTAATTCAGGGATTTAATTCAATTTTATTCCAATTTATTCCATTTTATTCAATTTTATTTAATTTTATTCCATTTTATTCCATTTTATTCCATTTTATTCAATTTTATTCAATTTTGTTCAATTAATATATTCAATTTATTTATTTATTTATTTATTTATTTATTTATTTATTATTTATTTATTTATTTATTTATTTATTTATTTATTTATTTATTTATTTATTTATTTATTTATTTATTTATTTATTTATTTTATTTTATTTTATTTTATTTTATTTTATTCTTATTTTATTTTATTTTATTTTATTTTATTTTATTTCAATTAAAATAGTTATTTATAAAAAATTTAAAATTTATATATTATAATTTTTCAAAATAATATTATAAAAATTATCAGTATATATATCAATTACCAGAAACTTCTTGTGCAATCCATGAACGACAACCATAAAATTTTAATATTTCTTCTAATACATATTTTGACACTTTTACAGGAATTATTTGAGAAGTACTAGGTCTTGGTATTACATATACACTTTCCATTTAATTTATTATTTTATACAAAAAATCTATTTATAATTAAAATATTATACTAATTATATTTATCTAAACATATATATTAATAATAATAATCAATTGTGTTTTTGTAGCAATTAAATAATATTTAAAATAAATAATTATCAATTATTAATTGTACTTGTATAATAATTAAGTTTATAAAATTAAAAAAAAAAAAAAATATTTAAAAATAATTAATCATCAAATGTTATTGTTATTATTATTGTTATTATTATTATTTATTATTTATTATTTTTATCATTATTAATTATTATTATTAGTATTATCATTAGTATTATTATTGTTAAATAAATATGACAAAAAATAGTTTTAATTTTACATAATGACATTGTCATTTTAAACTTTTTTCAATAATTATTTATAAATTAATGCATTTCACATTATGAAATGGGGCGCATAATAAAAATTGTAATGAGGTGCATAATAAATAAATTTAAAAAAAAAAATTTTTGGGAAGTGTGCATTTCGGCAATGTATTTCGTAAATGTATTGCGCATTAAAATAACGTATTATTTAAATGTATTATATTATGGCTTATAAATTAGGTTAGATAATAAAATATTATATTATTAAAATCAATATTTTATTTATTATTGATTTAAATGCTAATTATTGATTCAAAGAGTCAAATATATATTATATTTCATTAACATTAAAGTAAAAGTATTGCTAAACATAAAACCAATTTATTAGTGGCATCTTCTTTTTATTAATATTTCTTTTTTTTTATTTAAATTATAAAATAAATAAAATATTAATTTAAGTGAAATTTTAAATTTATATTTATAATTCAAGTATTAAACATATATTATAAAATAAAATAAAATAAAATAAAATAAAATAAAATAAAATAAAATAAAATAAATAAGAAATGTAATAATATACAAATACTATATATAAACTCTCTTACAAAATTTTTATTTAAATGTGGCGTTAAAAATTTATATACATTTACAATATGAAATATGGCGTAAAGGGCCTGTCAATGCAAAAAATTTCATGTACATTGCCGAAATGCCCTAGACTCAAACTTTTTTAACACAAATCTTTATCATGCGCCCCCCATTTCGAAATGTAGCTTCCTCCCTATTATATTATGTATTATCCATCTTTTTAATTTATGATAAATCTATAAATTTTTTATAGACTTATCATGTGATTTATACCTTATGTCAAACACAAAGAGAACCAGAATCTTTACATATATTAACGCAAAACCTTTTGTATCAGGATAGAAACTTGTTGGAGTTAACCACAAATTAAAATCTGTCTAATATACTATCCCAATTACTAATAATGCTATACATAAATATTTTATATTATTCATTATTCCAATTAATAATAAAATTATACATAAATATTTTATATTATATTCATTATTGATTTACTATTGAATATATATATCTTATACATTTTAATTAAATTATTAAAAAATATTTATTTTAAAAATATACTATTTTAAAAAGTATTGCTCATGGCGGGGGTCGAACCCGCGATCTTCGCGTTGCATAAGAGGAACACCCTTATAAGCACGACGCCTTAAACCTCTAGGCTACACGAGCTTCAATCTTAGTTAATAAGAATAATATTCCTATAAATACACATTATTTCTAAATCCATATTTTTGAATGTTAAGTTTCCAACTGGATTATTTTCTAATTTAAATAAGTCTACTAGGTCGAATGACTAATTATATAGTTTTTATAATTAAATAGTTTTTATAATTAAATAATATTTAAATAATAACTAAATTAATTGTAATGCAAATAACACAATATTTATTTAATAATAATAATAACACTTTAAGATTAACTTTTTAA
This sequence comes from Anaeromyces robustus, assembly GCA_002104895.1. NCBI lineage: Eukaryota > Fungi > Neocallimastigomycota > Neocallimastigomycetes > Neocallimastigales > Neocallimastigaceae > Anaeromyces > Anaeromyces robustus. The sequence goes on along the minus strand of MCFG01000054.1, from coordinate 73,787 downwards.
TAGTAAATTTTATTTAAAAATAAGATATTGATAATATTAATATAACTATATAATTCAGGTGTTAATAACCTTACAAAGAACATTAAATATAACTTTATGTTATGTTCTTTTATACTTTGTAAGTTTGATAATAATAATATAAAATATAATATAAAATATTAATACATTAATTTAATACATTAATTTAAAGTGATACGTTAACGTATAATATAATTAATAATTTGTAATATAATAAGTTATTAATATCGATATTAAATAGTAATAAAATTAATATATTATTCAATATAATTGAATATATATAAATAATATATATATTAAAATATATTATTAGATTATTTAAATAATCTTAAATTATAATATTTAAAATAAAATATTATAATAATAATTATTATATATAATTATTATAAAAAATTATTAATAATTATTATAATAAATAATAATATTATATATCAAAATAATTGAAATTATAAATTCTAATTTCAATTGCACTTGATGTCTTGACATTGAACCTTTTATTCTCTATAAACTAATATTAAATAAAACTTCTTAACATTATTTATTAATATCTTAAAACATAATAATTTTATTAATATCTTTATTAAAAATTATTCTTATATTATCAATATTTTATTAATATCTAAATAAATTTTATTAATACTTTATTATAAATATTCTTATAATAAATAAATTTTATTAATATCTTATATAAATTCAATATTTTAAATAAATCTTATTAATATCTTATAATAAATTCTATATTTTATTAATATTTTAAGTAAATCTTATTAATATCTTATAATAAATTTTATATAAATAAATAATATTTTATCAATATTTTATAATAATCAATATCAAATATTTTATAATAATCAATATCAAATATTTTATAATACTTTATTAATAAATCTTATTTATAATCTTATAACAATAATTTGAATTACTTATAAAATGTATAATATAGAAGTTAAATGTATTTCTGTATAAAAGAATAATTATTTTTAATTTTTTATTTAAAATACTAAATAGATTAAGAAAAATATTTAATAATTAGAATAGAAAAAATTAATAAATAATTATAACGATAATAATTAATATTAAAATAAATTTTAAAATATAATATTTAGAATAGTGAATTATAATTAATATATAATAATAATAATAATTAAATTAATTAAATGAACAATAATAATTAAAATAGTTTAAGATTATAATAATAAATTCATATATTTTAAAATGTGGATAAATTTCTTTTATAAAAACGATCAATAATTTTGTATTTAAAAATAAGAATAATAAATAAAGAATATTTAAAACTAAAAATTATTTTATTTTTAATATTTACTGAATCTGAGTAATTTTTATTTTTAAAATTTATTGAATCTGATAATTATTTTAATAATCAAGTTATAAAACTTATTGTTTAAAAATAAATATATTATTCCTGCATTAAGTTTGGTAAGATATTACTTAAAATGTTCATTATTTCATAATCTAAAATTTTAAACTTTTTATTCTTTATAAATCAATATTAAATGAAACTTTTTATAATATTTATTAATATCTTTACTAAAAATTATTATCAATAATTTATTAATATTTTGTAATAATTTTATATAAATAATAATTATGAATATTAATGAAATTAAATCTTAAATTTATTATAAACTATTGGTATTGACAATTTATAATATAATTCTATTTCTATTATAATCACTGGGTATTTTAATGATAAATATGATATTAGAAGATATTAGAACCTAAAAATTATAAGTTTGCTCAAATAATTAAATTATATATTATAATATATTATAAAAAATTACCTCTTTTTAATTAATTGAATATCGAAATAAGTAAGTATAACTTGATAAATATGAAAAATTTCGCCTTGATTTCAGACTTATTGAGAAGCTCTACTCGAGATCTATAATACAAAAGTTAACTCAAATTTTAATTCTTGCGGTATTATAATAATTAAGAAATTTTTATTTTTGAGTAATTTATATTTTTAATTATATTCATTATTATTTATATTTAATAATTTTTACATGATTTGACTATTTAGCCAAAATCTACGTCATTTTAAGATTAAATCTTTATTCTTAATAAATTAATTCTAAATAATGTTTTATTAATATTATAATGTTAAAAAAAATAATAAATAAATATTCTTATAACAATTTCTATAATAAATAAATATTTTATAGTAATTAGTCATTTTTGTACTGTTAATTATTTTATCAATACATTTTTTGATAAAAATCTAAGTATTTATGTCATATAATTTTACTTCTTTCTTCTATATATGATAAAATATACCTATATGATACTTCGTTTTTCTACAATAAACAAATTTTATTCGAGAAATACTTTTAAATCTAATCTTTTCAAATAAATATTAAATACATTATATACATATACATATTGTTATGTTTGTTATGTATACAAATATGCTATATATTATGTTGATGGAGGATGCTGAATGGATTAAATATTATATAGTTTAATATAATAAATTACAATCATCCATAATTAGAATTCTAATTATTATTGTATTGATTAATATAATTTAAAATTTTAATCAAATTGATATATATATATTCTTGAATAATAATTACTTACCTATTATTAATAATAAAATTTAAAATTAAATTATTGTAAAAAATTGTAATAAAAAAATTTTTTTCTTCTATTTAAATATAATAATAAATTTTTCTTTTTTTCTTTTTTTCTTTAAACAGTTATATTTATTGTAATTTATGAATTATTTAAAATAATAAATAATAAGAAAATAATAACATCCAATTAATTTATATATATTTCTTTTAAACGGAATAACATTAATATTCTAAATTATAATTAATATATAATTCAAAATAAATATAAATATAAATCAATATTAATATTTCAAAAATAATAAAAAGATAAATAAACATTCATTTATATAAATATTACAATTCATAAACAATAAATAAACGTCATATAGAATAATAAATATGAAGATTCGTCAAGTGAATAGAACAGCCACTATGGCCTGGTCACCAGGCCAACATGCTCCATTAATTGCATTAGGTACTGCTTCAGGAGCATTAGATGCTTCATTTAGTACCAAATCTGAATTAGAAATTTTTGACCTTGATTTAGATAAGGGTCGTACATCAGATATTGAAATGAAAAGAATTGGTGTTGCAAGTACAAATTCAAGGTATAAAAATAACATAATATAACTTATGTTTTTTTTTTTTTAATTTCAATATTATTTATTTATTTTTTTTTCAAATATTTTATTATTAAATTTATTTTTATGATTGTTTATATAAATATATTTTTTAAAATATTTGTTTATTATTATTATTATTATTTTATAATTAATGATAAATTTATATATAATTTATTGAAAAATAAACATTATATATAATTGAATTTAATATAATGGATTTTTTTTTTATTATTTTTAATTATTTTTTTTATATTTTTATGGTATTTTTTTATCATTATATATAATTATATTATTACTTTTATTAAAATAATATTTTATTAATTGTTAATAAATTTATTTATTTATTTATTTATTTATTAAATTTATAACATTTATTAATTTATATAATAAATCTAAGATTTAATCGTTTAGTATGGGGAACAATTGGTGATCGTTCAAAACCATATGGAATTTTAGCTTCAGGTATGGAAAATGGTGATTTAGAATTTTGGAATCCAAAAGCAATTATGAATGGTGATCCAAATGCTCTTTTAATGAGACATTCAATGCATAGTGGTCCGGTTCGTGGATTAGATTTTAACCCATTTCAAGGCAATTTATTAGCCTCTAGTTCTAGTGATGGAGAAGTAATTACTTTTTTTTTTATAAAGAGAAATCAATGTTTTTATTTAATGTAGTATTCCATTGAATTAATTAATTAATTAATTAATTAATTAATTAATTTATTTATTTATTTAATAATTTTTTATTTGATTATTACATATAAATATTATAGTTATTCATTTGGGATTTGAATAATCCAACTAAACCATATTCACCAGGTTCAAAATCACAAAAATTAGAAGATGTTACTAGTGTTGCTTGGAATAGAAAGTTTTCATATATTTTAGCTAGTACTAGTAATAATGGTAATACAGTTGTTTGGGATTTAAGAAATAGAAAAGAAGTTATATGTCTTCAACATCCTTTAGGTCGTAGACCAATAACATCTGTTACTTGGAATCCAGATGAAGTAAATAAATATTTCAATTTATTTTATATAAAACAAAATTATTAATTTAATATTATATATATTTCATTTTGTCGTATATAATATATTATATATTTATTTATTTTTATCTATTATTTTTTTTATATTCAATTTTAGTCTACCCAATTTATTGCTTCATCTGATGATGATAGTTCTCCAATTATTCATTTATGGGATTTACGTAATGCAAGGGCCCCAAAAATGGTAAATAAATTATATGTTTTTTTTTTTTTTTTTTTTTTTTTTTTTTTTTTTAAAAAAAAATAATATATTATTTTAATTTTATATGCTAAATATTAATTACATTTTTTAATAAAATATATTATTTTTTTTATATATTTGTAAATTCATCAATAAAAAAAATAATAATAATTATATAATATAATATAATATAATATAATATAATATAATATAATATAATATAATATAATATAATGTAATATAACTATAATAATAATCATGATTAAAGGGATTACAAGGTCATACTAAAGGTGTTCTTTCAGTTTCATGGTGTCCAAAAGATTCTGATTTATTATTAAGTTCTGGTAAAGATAACAGAACAATTTGTTGGAATCCAACTACTGGCGAAATGATCGGTGAATTTGAAAGATGTGATAATTGGACTTTCGATGCTCAATGGAACTATAGAAATCCAGATTATGTTAGTGTTTGTAGTTATGATGGAAGTGTTAAGCTTTTCTCATTACAATCAAATGCATCTGAAGATACTACAGCTAAAAATAACAATACTCAAACTAATGATGATCCATTCAATATTGATAATAAGATGGATAGTCAAACTTTATTTTCATTAAAACAACCACCAAAATGGTATAAGAGACCAGTTGGAGCAGTTTGGTCTTTTGGATCAAAGTTAGTTATGTTTAATGAAAAACAAACTCATTCTATTCAATTACCACAGCAACAACAACAAGGTCAAGTCAATCAACAAATTAAAAACCCATCTGTTATTATTAAAAAAGTTGTTACCGAGCCAACCTTTGTTGATAATGTTAACAAGTTAGATGCTGCTGAAAAGGATGCATCCTTTGATTCATATATGAATTTCTGTGATCAGAAAATTAAGGAACTTAATTCTAATCCTAAAGCACAAGAACAGGAAAAAACAATTTGGTCATTTTTAAAGGTTATGTTCGATAAATCTCCAAGAGAAAAAATGTTAGAATTTTTAGGTTTTGAAAGATCTAAACTTACTCAAGATGAACTTGTTGAAATGTTAAAAAGATTAAATATTGAACCAACTTTACCACCAAAATCTCCAGAACCAGCTACACCGGCTCCAATAACACAAGATACTCAATCTCAAGGTATTGAAAATCTTTTAAGTGCTGGTGAAGGTCAACAAACATCCTTTATGGATAATGTTTCTGTTCCAGATCCAGTTGTAGATGCTAAACAAGAAAGACCAGTTATTAAAGATTCCATTAAACTTTTTCCTCATGGTCAAATTAATGAATCTGATCCAGAATCTACTATTGATTCCATGATTACTAAATATCTTTTAATTGGTGATTTTGATGCTGCTGTTCAACTTTGTTTCTCAACTAATCGTTTAGCTGATGCTTTAATTATGGCTATTTGTGGAAGTCCAGAATTATTAGCTAAGGCTAGAGAAGAGTTCTTTAAAAGAAAGAGAGATGAAAAGGTTTATATGGCTGTTCTTGAAAACATTGCTAATGGTCATGTTAAGGAGATGATTAGCAGTATTGATCTAAATGATTCCATGGATAAGGGTTCTTGGAAGGATATTATGGCTCTTATTTGTACTTATGCAAAGATGGATGAATTTGCTAGTCTTTGTGGATTACTTGGTCAAAAATTAGAACAAAAGGTTAACAAAGGATTAACTCAAACTCCAAAAGATGCTGAAGAAACTAAATTAGCTGCTGTTTTATGCTATTTAGCTGCTGGTGAATTGGATAAGGTTGTTGATATTTGGTTATCTGATGAAAATAGTACTACTTACAATTTAACTAAACCATCTGAATATTCAGAATATGCTGATAAGATTCAAAATTTAGTTGAACGTGTTACAATTTTAAGAAAAGCTATTTCATTTATTGATACTGAATTTGTTAATAATGCTCCAGAAAAAGATGGTCAATTCGCTTTACATAAACTTTATGAAAAGTATGCTGAATATGCTGAAGTTTTAGTTGATCAAGGTAAATTAGATGAAGCTTGGACTTTCCTTGAGTTAATTCCAGAGTCCTTCCAATTCTGGGGATCTGAAATGGTTCAAAGTCTTCGTGATCGCATTTTCCGTAACGGCAATTATAGTGTTCCAGAAGGTCGTCAACCACCACAACCACCATATGAAGTTACTGATATTACATATGTTCCACAACAACAACAATCACAACAATTACCATCACAAATGAATGGTTATGGAAACACAACTGGTTATGGTACTCAACCATATGGTCAGACAAATACTTATAGTGCACCAGGATATGGTACAACGACTTCCAATACGTATGGTGGTACTACAGGATTTGGTACAAATGTTACAAATACTTATAGTTCAACATATACTAATTCAAATATAAATGCTAATACTGGATATAACTCTAATTATAGTACATCTTCTTATGGTCTAAATAATAATCTTGGCTATAGTAATACCACTCCTACTACAGGTTATTCAAATCCATATTCTAATCAAACTCAACAATATTCTTCTAATAATTTATACTATGGTAATAGTACTACTACACCATCCTCTAAACCAAATATTCCACCACCATCTGTTGCTCAACAATCTATTGCTAAATCACTTACTTCACCAGTACCACCACCATCTTCATTGAATAAGCAACCATCAGCTACTGGTGGATTCCATGATCCACCAAAGGTAGAATATAAGCGTTCTCCATACGTATCCTACCAAAACTCATTAAATCCACCAAAACAAGGCGTTTATAATCCTGTTTCTCCATACGCCCCATCATCATCTTTAGGTAATATAAATAGCCCATTACAACCAACTAACAGTACAATTTCTAATACTGCAGATACTAATACACCAACTACAACTACTCGTAATGATTTCACACCACCACCATTACCTAATATTTATGGTCTTAAAAGTGCAAGTGGATTTAATCTTCCAACTATAAGTAATTCATTAAGTGGCAAACCAATTCCAGAAACAAAACCTACTATGGGTACACCACCAATGATGGGTCAAACTCAACCACCTATGTATGGTATGCCACCACAAAATCCAATGAATCCAGTCGCCCCACCTAAACCAGTAGAAGAACAACCACCGGCTAAACCAAGATACCCTATGGGTGATAGATCTCATATTCCAGAAGAATATAAGGGTATTGAAGGATCATTAAATAAAGTATTAGAATATGCTACACAATGTGGTGGTAATCAACGTGTTTTAGATGATGCTCAGAAAAAGTTTAATACATTCTATGATCAACTTAATAATGATGATATTACTGATAAAGCAGCTCTTAATCGTTTAGTGGATTTATGTAAAGCTTTAGATATTAATGATTTAATGACAGCTCAATCTATTAATATGGAATTAATGACCACCAAATTCGAAGCTATTGGTCATGTTCTTCAATGTATAAAACGTTTACTTGATATATTATCTAGAGCATATATGAGTCAAGGTGGTTATTAGAGGAGAAATATATAAATTTTTTTATAGTAATATAAAAAAAAAAAAAAGAAAAGAAACCAAAATTATTAATAATAATTGATTCTTATTTATTATAAAAACTTAATAATTAGAAATGATAAAGATTTTTTAAATTAAATACTTTTAATTTTTTTTTAATCATTATAATAATTTTGATAAAAGTAACAACATTGAAATAAATAATTAAAAACACAGAATATAATAATTAAATAATAATAATTAATAAATTTTTTAAAGTAATAAAGCAAAAAAGACAAAAAAAAAAAAAAAAAAATACAAAATAAAAAATAAAAAAATAAAAAAATAAAAAAATAAAAAAATAAAAAGTAAAAATAAAAAAGTAAAAATAAATAACAAAGATATACAAACAATAAACAAATAATTAAAAAAAAAAAAAAAAAAAAAAAAAAAAAAAAAAAAAAAAAAACATATTTAAACGAATTAGTAAATAATAATAATAAAAAAAAAGTTTTAAAGAAAAAGTTAAAATAAATAAGAATAAAATAGAGTAGAATAATATTAATAAATAAATAAACAAATAATAATAATAATATAATAATATATAGGAAGAAGAAGAAGAAGAAGAAAAAAAAAAAAAAAAAAAAAAAAAAAAAAAAAAAAAGAATAAAAGAAAATAATATATAAGAAAAAATTTTCTTTTTTTTCTTTTTTTTTTTTTTTTTTTTTTTTTCTCTATATTTTACTATTTTTATTATTAAAAATTTATTTTATATTTATTTTATTTATTTTTTTTTAACTTTATCTTTTATATATATTAGCCTTTATATAAATGATAAAAAAAATAAAAAAAAAATATATATAAAAAAACAAAAACTAAATAATCAACAAATAAATAAATAATAAATAAAATAATATTTAAAAAAAAAAAAAAAATATATATATATATATATATATATATAAGCAATGTTTATAAATGTTATATTTATATATATAATAATTATTTTATAAATGTTATGTATATTTGCTTTTATTATATAAAAATTTATTAAGAATAAAAGATTTAAATTATAGTTTAAGAATTATTAAAATTTTGGGAGTATGTCGTAAAATAAAGTGATGCAGGAACAGTATATTCTTAAACATTAAAGTTATATAACTTAATATTATAATAATAATTACTCGGATTCAATAAATATTAAAAAAAAAAAAAAATCTTTCGTTTTAAATCTTATTTATTTATTATTCTTATTTTTAAAATATATATTAATCGTTTTCATAAAAGAAAGAAAATTATCTTCCTTTTATAATACATGAATTAATTATTATAATCATTTAAATTTTTTTTAATTATTATTATTCTATTATATTCATTTAATTCACATAAAAAAAATTTTTATTATAAAGATTTATAATTATATTAAAGTATTTTATTTATTAAGAAAATATCAATAGAAAAAAAAAAAGAGTATTTAAGGGAATATATAAAATATTATCGTAATTTCTTATTACTAAGAAAAGTGATAATATTTATGTTCTTTTGAAATATTTGTATGAATTATTCTTTTCTTAACACAAAAATTACTTTATTAAAACACAATAACAATAAAATTGTTTTATTAAACATTTTATTACTTTATTTATTAAAATAAATTTAAAAATTAATAAGAATTAAAATATAACTATTTTAATGATTATTATTAATATTTTGAGTTTTACTATTCTAAATTGTCATTATATTAAAAAATTATTAAATTAGAACCAATTTTATGACTAATACTAAACTGTAATTAGGAAAGTATTAATTACATGAAAAAATTTACAAGTATTTATATTTTTCATACAAATTAAACTATTTACAATAAAAGAAACAGAAGAATAATTATTTACAATAAAATAATTAATAAAATAAACAAAAAGAATAAAATAATAAATATAAAATATTAATAAAGAATTATTTAGAATATAGAAAATAATTAAAGTATTAATAAAAGAAGTGTTTAGAAGAATAAAATAAACTAGTTTGATTAAAATTAATAAAAATTAATTGTTTTAATTTAGAACTATTATATTATAAAAGAATAATTAAGAATTAATTTTAAGTCATGTTATTCAATTAAAATACTTTTAATAAAAATATTAAAAATATTGTCTAAAAATATTCGATTTGTATATTTGTTAACTTTTAAGGAGTAATTTTTTAGTTTTATTAATAATAAAAGTAATTTCTCGAAGTTATGAATTTTATTTAATAATAATTATTAATTTTGATTTTTGATAAATTAAATCTTATTATTTCTTTCTAGAAATAAAAGTTAATTTGATTATAAATTTTTGGTAAATTATTTAATTGATTCTTAAAAATTATAATTAATTATAATACTTGATTTTTAGGATAAATCAAGTATAACCTAAAATTTAATAATTTAATTCTTTATCAGAATGATGCAGGAACAATATATTTAATAAAATATATAGATATATAAAATTGTTATATTATTTACTATCTGTTATTTTATTTATTATTATTTATTTATCAAAAAAATAAAATAAATATATTTAATTTTATAATGAATTTTTATTTTTTTTTTAATTTTTAAGTAATTAATAAAAAAAGAAATATTTATTTATTTGTTTATTTTCTATTCATTTATTTATATATATTTTTTATTTTATTTTTTTAAATTATATATTATTTTATTTCACAACGTAGCTTTCTATATTTGTGTCAAAAAAAATTTCTTTTTTTAATTTATTTTATGTGCCTCATTGCAAAAAATTTAATATGCGTCCCATATCATATTGCGAAATGCAACACAATTCCTTACATAAACATATGAATTTTAAACTTTATTTTTAACATATTTTAATAAATAAATAAATAAATAAATAAATAAATAAATAAATAAATAAATAAATAAATAAATAAATAAATAAATAAATAAATAAATAAATAAATAAATAAATAAATAAATAAATAAATAAATAAATAAATAAATAAATAAATAAATAAATAAATAAATAAATAAATAAATAAATAAATAAATAAATAAATAAATAAATAAATAAATAAATAAATAAATAAATAAATAAATAAATAAATAAATAAATAAATAAATAAATAAATGAATAAATGAATAAATGAATAAATAATATTTCATTTTATATATATATATTAATTAATGGTAATATATTATTTAAGTAGATGATTGGATAATAGTAGCATTAATAAAAAATTAAAATTATATAAAGAATTTTAGAGAGGTAAATTCATTAAGGTTATTGTAAAGGTAATATTTTTTGTTTGGATATAGTTATTTTTAAAAATTAGTTAATGAATAAATGAAAATTATTAAAAATAGATTTTTTAATATTTATTTATTTTATTGTATATTATTTACAATTCTTTATTCATTATTATTATTATTATTTTTTTTATTCTGTTGCGTAATTCATTAGCAATGAAATTACGCAATATTTTTTCTATATAAGTGAATATTACTTTTATTATTATTATCATTTATATAATAAATATCTTTTTTTTTTAGTTATAGTAACAAGAATAAAAAAAATGAATATTATTTTAATTTATTTTTTCCATTTTTTTTATTTCTAAAGTGGTATTAATTATGTTACCATATTCTGTTAATTGTTGAATTATTTTAATGTTATTTAACAATCTATAAAATTGTATTATTCAAATTTTTTAATATTTTATTCAATTACAGAATTAATTTATTATTATGGATGTTTTCCATTAATTTATATATATATTTATATATTATCATTATTGTATTATATTACCATAAGCAGATTTTTTTTTTTTTTCATTAATAATTGAATTAAACAATATATTTAAAAAAAATATTTTTTCATAATATATATTATAATTATATATTATCATTATTGTATTATATTACCATAAGCAGATTTTTTTTTTTTTCATTAATAATTGAATTAAACAATATATTTAAAAAAAATATTTTTTCATAATATATATTATAATAATATATTTATGAATGACCCTTATATCTATATAAAAGGCAAATTTAAGAGGTTTATATTTTTTGTTTATCCATTAATTGATTCAATAATGATAATAAAAATTACTTTTTCTTAAAGAATTTAATTTCTTTAAGAAAAATATATATATTTTTATTGAATTATATTACTTAAATTTATACTCTAATAACAATTATATAAAGAAGTTATTATTGTAAAAATTTTTTTTCGTACAAAAACATTTTTATATTTATTATTATTATTATTATTATTATTATTATTATTATTATTATTATTATTTTCTGGTATTATTTTCTGATGATTAATTTTTTATTTAGATTATTAACAGAATTCAAATATTTCTTATTATTTTGTGATTGATTATTGAGATTTGCCATAGAAATTTTTTTGGACACTTCTAGTGTTAAATCGTGGTCCAATTAGGCTCAATAGATTTGTAAGCGCACCAGAAGTTTGCAATTTTTTTTTTTTTTTTCGTTTAATTGTATTGTTCATAATTTTTACATAAATCTTTTTTTTTTTTTTTTTTTTTTTTTTTGGTAACGTATATTTCTTTGATAATATTTTTTTTAATGATGTTAAATATTTATTTTATTTTGTATTTTATTAATATATATATATTTTGTTTTATTATATGACCTTAAATTAAATTAAATAAAATAAGATATTATAAAATTTTAGTAATATATATTGTATAGTAAATAAAGATTTTAATCCTTACAGAATTTGTATTTTTTTTTTTTTCTAAATAATTATATATATATTTATAATATTAATATTAATAATATATTTTATATTGGTACCATTAAGAATGAAATTATTATTTTATTTTTGTTTAATATTATTTAATATTTTTATAATTATATATTGGATTTTTTTTTTTTTTTTTTCATTTGTTTAAATTTGCCATTCACCAATAAATTTTAGAATTCTTTTAAAACTGTCTTGTCTTGCTTCATTACATTCTTTTGGATATTTAGTTTCTGCAGGTGCAAAAAACTTCATTTTTATTTTGAAACTTGTTTTTGCTTCATCTATACCATCGAAAAGGAAATGGCTTCCCTTTTCATAAATATGGGATTCTACTCGATATGGATAGTTGGCTTCTTTAAGTATCTTGACCATACGAGGAACAGCAACATCTGATGGCCATCTATCATCATTTTTTACAGCAAGGAAAAGAACATCAGCATGCATATTTTCGACTTTGATACGTGCTTCAGGAAGTTGTCTTTTTTCCATTTCATCGTATCCGAAACGCATAAAACGACGTAAACCATAACCTGGTGTTTTTCTGGCAGTGTTTAACCACGTTAACATTCCATTTTCATCAAGAATATCAATTGGTGTGTAAGGTAAATCTTCACCATGCCAAGTATATTGAGATTTATGTGCTGCTTTATATGAATGTCCTTCTTTTACTGTTCCAGCTGGAACATAATCATAGGGTACAACAGGAATTACGCATTTAATATCAGGAATAAATGATGCTGCAAGAAGGGTATATGCGGCACCTGTTGATGTACCGGTCATGGCAATACCCTTAATTTTCTTTTCTTCTTTAAGCCATTGAACAGCTTTTTCTGCATAATCCACAGGAATTTGAACTAGATCCTTGTTAAGTCCTTTCCATACGTAAAATCCAAGTACAAGTATATTGTATCCTGACTTACGCAAGTATCTACACATATATGTACACATTTTTTCATCACATGTAGCACCACTTACGCTAATGATAGCTTTTTCAGGTGATATAGTACCTGGATAGTATGTTGCTTCAAATCCGTTTTTATCCAATGTACAACGTTCCATTTTCGTTTTTTCGTTGATGTTCTATATGTTATTTGATATTTTATATTTATTTTTATTTGCTTATATTCTTTACTTATTCAAGCTTTTATGTTATATTTTAACTTTGTATAAGCATGAATAAAAAAATTGTAAAAATTTTGAAATAAATATTTAAAAATAAGATAAAAAAAAAAAAAAAACAATTTAATTTTATTATATTTTATTGCTTTTTTTTTTATTTAATTTATTTAATTTATTATGTGTTTTATGTTAAATGTATCAGTTATTTTTAATATTGTTTTAGTATTATGTTAAAAATTATTTTTAATTTGGTTCCGATTTTTATATCTTATAATGTCACACCAAATTTGAAACTTTGGAAAAATTCAAAATGTATTTATTTATTTATTTATTTATTTTTTTTTATATATATATTTTAATAATAAATAAATAAATAAATAAATAAATAAATAAATAAATAAATAAATAAATAAATAAATAAATAAATAAATAAATAAATAAATAAATAAATAAATAAATGAATATATATTTAATATTTTATTTTATTTTATATAATAATTAATTGCAATATATTATTTAGGTAGATAATTGGATAATAGTAGCGTTAATTAAAAGTTTATAATTATTCCTTTTATAAAATATCTTAATTGAATTTTCTCTCAAATTTAAAGTGAAATTTTATATCTTTTAACATTCTTTTAATAATGAAAGAAAAAAAAAAAAGATTTATTCGACGATATTATATAAAATATTATTTATTTATTTTAAAAAGAATTAAATATTAGAAATATATAATGTGAATGTGATAAATAAAGAGAGAAAGCTTTATGAAATTTATCGTCTTTATTTTATTTTTTTTTTTCAAAATAGTTATTTATATAAATAATAATCATATATTTATCATTGGTATGATTAGGAATAAGATTATTTTTTTGTTTTATTTATGTATTTTTTTTTAATATAATTGACAGATTTTCTCATTTATTTAGGTTTTCCATACTTCAAGAAATTTTAGTATTCTTTTGATGCTGTCCTGTCTTGCTTCATTACATTCTTTTGGATATTTCTTTTCCGCAATCATCATTAAATTTAGTATAAATTTGAAATTATTTTCATTTCAACTCCACTATTAGCAAGGATATGGCTTGCCTTTTCGTATATATGAGATTCTACTCGATATATATACGAAAAGGAAGGTTGGCTTCTTTAAGTACCTTAAGCATACGAGGAACAGCAACATGATGGCCATGCATCATCATCATCTTTTACAGCTAGGAATAAAACATCACCATGCATATTTTCAACTTTTTTACTAGCTTCAGGAAGTTGTTTTTTTTTTTTCCATTTCATCATACCCAAAACGTATAAAATGACGTAAACCATAACCTGGTGTTTTTCTGGCAGTGTTTAACCACCACCACATTCCTTTTTCATCAAGAATATTAATTGGAGTATAAGGTAAATCTTCACCATGCCAAGTATATTGAGATTTATGAGCTTCTTTATATGAAAGTCCTTTTTTTACTGTTCCAACTGGAACATAATTATAGGGTATAACAGGAATTACATATCCAATATCAGGAATAAGTGAGGCCTCAAGAAGCGTATATGCGGCTCCTGTTGATATACCGGTCATGGCAATACCCTTAATATTCTTTTCTTCTTTAAGCCATTTAACTGCTTTCTCTGCGTAGTCCATAGGAATTTGGACTAGTTTTTTTGGAAGTCCTTTCCATAAGCAAAATCCAAGTACAAGTACATTGTATCCTGCCTTACGTAAGAATTTACTCATGGATATACTTATTTTTTTTCATTACAGGAAGCACCACCTACACTAATGACAGCCTTTTCAAGTGATATAGTTCCTGGAAAGTAATACTGCTTCAAATCCGTTTTTTTTAGAGTCTTGGATATAAATCTATTAACCCTAATAGATTTATGTCCAAGACTCCAAAATAAATCTCTATTAACCCTAATAGATTGGGTTAATAGAGAATGAATTTACAGTCAGGTTAAGTTTTGAATTGAATTAAGATTAGAAATAATAGGTTTAATGGAAAGAGAATTGTCAAAAGGGATAACCAAGATATTTATAGGTGGAAGTTTTAGAAATTCGATTAATACCAAGAAAAAAAGGTCGGGTCAGAATAATTATGAGTAAGAGAGAATTTGAGTGGTTTAACAACCATTGTAGCACATTTGTTAATACCAAAGGTCATTTTATTTGTTTTAGTCCAATCGTGTACATAAATTTTTTTAGAAGAGGATTTTTTTTTTTTATAGCACACAATTCGTACATCATCTTTGTTGAATTTAAATATTAATATATATGAATCATAAAAAAAAAAAAAACATATAATAAAAAAATAAAAAAAAACCAGTAAAACATTATAAATAATAAATAATAATACTAGAGGGAAAAAAAGTTGTATAATAATATTTAAAAACAATAAATCTAGCATCAATTTTATATCCACATCTTGCCCTAAGTAGTCACTTAAAACCTTTGCTATATTCAGGAAATTCTAGATTAAGCTTTAAGTAATTTCTTGATTTTTCAAAACTGTACATTTTATAAGTTTTAGCTTTAATCGATTTATTACTGTTCATGTCTCTGTCCCAATAGAATTCCAAAATTTCTTTAGAAGAGGATGAAATATTGTTTAATTTATCATTTAATATTTTACTTTCTTTGTCCCAAGTCCATTTTTTTTTGTTGTAGAAATATTGTTGACTATCTTTGAAATAATGCAGTTGGAGTCCTTCCACTTATTAAAACATCTAACCTGAGCTAAAGCACATTTACCAGAAAGTGGAGGAATATTGAGTTCTTTTGAGATGCAATAAATAGAAACAAAAGAATTAGGTTTCGAGTAGCCTAAAATCCAATAAAAACCTTTGTTAATTATTGTTTGTGTAGAACTAGTATTGTTTTTGTTAGAACCAAGCAAAGGTGCATAATAGGAAACTTGTCCAATAACTTTTGCAGAGAATAAAGTTCTTTTAAGAGGAATAGGAATCAGATCATTTTTTAAAAAACCCTGAATTGAAAACAAAGCCTTACTAACTTTATTTTTCATTTTACTAATAACGAATTTTAAATCTAGAGTTTTGTGAAAGGGAATACCAAGGTAAGTATAACAATCCGTTTTAGGGATTGGGATTCCTGTTAAATAAAAGGTAGGGTCCTCTCTAAGAATATATTCCGAATTTTCATGTCTAACAGCTAATGTGCCACATTTATTAATTCCAAAAGTCATCTCGTTGTCCTTAGCCCATTTACCAACTAAACGAAGAAGTTTGTTCATACGAGATCTACTAGGGGCACAAAGAACAATATCATCAGCAAATAATCCTCCACAACAATATTCAGTATCTATTTTCACACCATTATGCAGGCAATCGTTGAAGATGTCGTTGATAAACAAATTAAAAAGTATAGGAGATAAGGGACATCCTTGTCGAACTCCTTTAAGTAATCTGAAAGAATCGGAAAATTGTCCATTAATTTTAACACAAGCTTTGGAAGACAGATATAGGTTCTCCAAAAATTGAAAGCATTTTCCTTGTATACCAAGAGTATAAATTTTCGACAAAATGTTATATATGGGCACAGAATCGTAAGCTTTTTTAAGGTCCAGAAAAGCTATATAAGTATCTTCCCCTTTGAATTTACGTCTTTGACAAATAGAAAGAATAGAAATATAAAGACTAATACATTCTTCCTTATTCCGAAAGCCAAATTGTTCTGGTCTGATGAATCCATGACTTATACCATATTCAGAAATTCTAGAAGCAATAATTTTCGAAAGAATCTTAATACCATTATTAATAAGTGAGATACCACAATAGTTATCACAATTAGAAAGATCTCCTTTTTTTGGAATAGAAACAATGGATGCATTATTCCAAAAAATAGGAAAATCACCATTCCAAATACGATTGATTAAGAAACAGAAACAACTAAGACCAGCCGGAACATATGAATCATTATTTACAGAGTCATTCGAAGAGGAATCAGGAATTAAAGCTTTATAAAATTCAATAGGGATACCATCGGGACCCGAGGCTTTAAAGTTAGGGATAGAAAGGATGGCCTTTTTGATTTCTTCAATGCTGATATCTTGGTTAATATCCTATTCCACTAGGATAGATCAATTTTAGACTATCTAAAAAATAAAAAAAAAATTTCTATCTAGATCAGAGAAGTAACTAATACGAAGATTTTTAAATAAGAAACAATTAACAAACCAATGGTCAATTCTCTGATAACTGTTACAATGGAAACAACATGAACAACAATTTTTATTGAACACTTTCTTGAACACAAACACACAAAAGACAGACTTGACGTGTAATGACACAGATTCAAATTTTTACAGTTTAATAAATATTACACAAAATACATTTTTTTTTTTTACTTTTGACTTTTATTTATTTATTTATTTATTTATTTATAATATTATTTAATTATTTATTTATTCATTTTTAATTTTTTAATTTTTTTTTATTCTTTTATATTAATTATTTTTTATTAACTAATATTATTTAAAAAATAGTAACAATTTTATAAAAAGAATTTATTTTTATAATTTTTTTTTTTATTTTTCTATTTGTGTTTTTTTATTACTTATTTTTATTTTATTTTTATTTTTATTTTTTATTTTATTTTATTTTATTTATTTTATTTTTTTTTTTTTTTACTATTCGTTTATCTCTTATTTTATATATAAATTTATTTAATAATATAATGAAGTATTCTATATGATACTTTTTTTAATATATTTATTATATTTATAATATATATATATTAAAACTTAATATATATCAAAACATATAAAATTACATATTTAATTTGTTTACTTTAATAAATTAATAATGAAACAAATTAAAAGAGTTAATAAGCAAATGTTAGCAGTAACCATATTTGCGTCACTAGTGCTAGAGAGGGTATTATTTAAGGAACCAAGAGTAGTCTTTGCAGCACCAATAGTTTTTGTAGCACCAAGACCAGCAGTACCAGTAGCACCAAGACCAGTAGTACCAGCGACACCATTAGCACCAGCAGCACCAGCGGCACCAGTAGCACCAGTAGCACCAGTAGCACCAGTTGCACCAGTAGAACCAGCGGCACCAGTAGCACCAGTAGAACCAGCAGCACCAGCAGCACTACCAGTTGAACCAGTAGAACCAGCAGCAGCACCACCAGTTGAACCAGTAGAACCAGTAGAACCAGTAGAACCAGCAGCACTACCAGAGTTACTAGTAGCACCACCATTCTTACAAGTACTTTCAATAAGTTTTAAATTATTTTCTACATAACCATCAATAGTTGGACATGCTGATTTAATTTTGCTGTAAATGGCTTCCCATTGTGAATAACATTGGCCACAAAAATCTGGAAAACCATATTTATCCATATCACAGGTTTGTCCTTTAAGACTATTGTAGAGTTGGACGTATTCATCACTAGCAGCTTGACAGTCACCCATTTTCTAATAAAATTAACATGAAAGTATTTTCATTAATATATAAATAATAAATTTTTTCAATATTTTTCTTTAATTATTTTAATAAACAACATAAATACATAATACACGTATTTTTAACTGTTATTAATATATATAATAATAACTTTAATTTTAATTAAATCATCAATCCTTGAATGAACATTTATATTTGTTTTTTTAATTTGTTTACTACTTTAATATGTATATAAAGGTTATTTGTTGAATTGCTATATAAATTATACAACTTTTATCCTCAATTTAATATTCAATTACTTATTGGTTTATTTATTACATTTCATTTTTATTTTTTTCACTTTCCTTTTATTAATTACACTATATATAATTATATTAATTATTATTATAAATTAAAAATTTGCATTAGCTTTCTTACCTTATTTATTCTAATTTAAAATTTATAAAAAATTATTTATAATTTTTATTGAATTATATTGTTATATAAAAAGTTTTTTTTTCAAAATACTTAATGGTTTTTTTTTTTTAAAAAAAAAAATTTTTTTTCGAGGATTTTTTTGAGCTTATAAACAAAAATATATGATAGTAATTAATAATAATTATAATGTATTAATTACTAATAATTATTTATTTTGTTAAATATTTATATATAAAATATATAAATATATTAATTTGATTATATTATTTAATTTTAATAATAATATATTATAATAATATTAATATCCAATGATTGAATAAAAAATAATATATTTATTTATAAAATAGGATTCATATAATAAAGTTAATATAATACAAATTAATATATATAGTATTAAATATTATACTTGTACACAATTTATTTTAATATTATTAAATTAAAATTTAATTTAATTAATTATATAATATATGGTAATGATATATTACATTATATTTAATATAATAAAAACATGATTATTTTTTAAATAATAAATATTGTATATAATATAATATAATATAATTATTAATATAAATAAAAATAAATTAATTGTTATGATAAATTGTAATAACTTATATGATAAATATAAATATATAATAATATATTTATAAATAAATAAATAAATAAATAAATAAATAAATAAATAAATAAATAAATAAATAAATAAATAAATAAATAAATAAATAAATAAATAAATAAATAAATAAATAAATAAATAAATAAATAAATAAATAAATAAGCAAATAAATAATTATATATATATAATTATATATTATACAATATTTATAATTAATATATATATTATATATTAGATATTAAATTTAGTTTTTCGAATGGTTCTTTTTTTATTTTTAGGCTAATTACTATAGCGTATATATAAATTTATACAGAATCATTTTTCTTTTCTTTTTTTAAAATGTATTATAAAATAAAATGTAGTAAAACAAATTATATTCTTTTAATAACTGAAATGTGACATAAAAATATAATAAATTTAAAAAATTATATATTATATTTTTAAATTACTTTTAATCATGGTATCATATTATTTCTAAAAATACATTTTAAAGAATTATCTATACAAATTTGATTTATAGTATTTAATATTTAATATTTAATTTTTATAAGAATTTTTATTATTATTATTATTAATATTTATTGGGCAGTATTTTTATTTTATGTTTTATTATCTTTATTAGATAATATAACAATTTTATAATTTATTATTTTATTATTTTATTATTTTAAATAGTTATAATTTTTTTTTTTTTTTGTTAAATACTTTTTATCTTTGAAAGTTTAAAAAAAAATATTAATAAAAATTTAAGTTGCACAAACATAATTGGCAAAATTTCTTTTCAATTTTTAATTTATTCTATTTTTCTATTTTTTCATTATTTTATTCTTAACAATTTGATAAATATATATATAATTTAAAATTATAAAAAAAAATAAAATGTACATTATATTACTTGAATTTTAATTCGTAAATTATTGGTCATATTATTTATCTTTTAATTATTATTTAATAATGTAATAAATATTAATAATGTAATAATGTAATAATAAATAAATGTAATAATAAATAATAATAATAAATAATAATAAATAATAAGTAATAATAAGTATAATAATTATTAAGACTTAATATTTAATAATTATAAATAATAATTATAAAAACTATATATTAAATATGAAATCTTAAAGTTAATAAGATGTGTATATAAATATTAATATAAATTTTTTTTGAATTTATATTAATAATGATATGGGTACAATTTTAAAATTAGGGTTTTTTTTTATATTCTTTAAAAACTGCTGTAAAAATTTATTTTATTTATTATTAATAATTTACATAAATTTAATAAATTATTGATATTTTATTAAATAGTTTATATTAATTTAATCAATAAGATTGGGTAATAATAATAAATAAATAAATAAATAAATAAATAAATAAATAAATAAATAAATAAATAAATAAATAAATAAATAAATAAATAAATAAATAAATAAATAAATAAATAAATAAATAAATAGATGATTATAAATAATTATTGTGGGGATTTATTATTATTGTTTTCATATGAAATACGGCAACATATTTATATATATATATAAATATATATATTTTTCTAAATATTAAAGAAATTTATTCAAACACAAAATTAGAATAATCTTTTAATTATTTAAAAAAAATAAAAGTCATTTATTATTCTTAATAATGACTGCTTTTTATATTTTTAATAATGAAATGATAATAATTAAAAGTTCAATACGATTTGTGGAACTTTATGTATATCATTGATTTTATTTGTTAAAATTTAATTTTTAATTTATAAAAAAATGTCATTTACACAATGTATGCTTTTTTATATATATATATTTTTTTTTTTTTTATTAATTTTTTTTTTTAAATTTTCACTTTATATTATTGTTTGTATTACAAATTATTATTATTAATGTTTTTTTTATTATTAATTTTATTAGTATTATTATTAATTATTAAATGTATTACTTAATTTTAATATTATATATAATAAATATTAATCAATATATTTAATATATTCTATTTATATTTTATTTATATTTCTTAATATATTGTATATATATTTTAAATATATTTTATTACTAATTAAAATTTTTTTTTTCAATATGTTTCATCATATAATATTTTAAAACCCAAATTTAAACATATTAAAGATAAAAAAAATAATTATTTAATTTAATTTATTTGAACGGAAGATAAAAAAAAATATATTAATAAAAAAAACATTATAAAAGAAAGATGATTTTCTTTTTTTTAAAAAAACAACATTCTTTTTTTGTAATTATTTAAATAAATACATAATATATAATTGTTATATATATATATTGTTTATATAATTTATTATTTTTTTTTATTTATTGAATAAATAAAAAAATAACTTGTAATATAATATTATAATAAAAAAAAATTTTTTTAAAGTACATATTAATTTTATAAATAATATTCAAAAATCTTTATTTACTTTTATTATCTTTTAAATCAAGTAAAAAATATTAAAAATGAAATTCCTTATCTGTGCTAGTATTCTTAGTGCTGGTATTATTAAATTTGCTAACGCTGCATGTGCTGGTCCATATGCTCAATGTGGAGGGTAAATATTATTATTTATTTAGATCAAATTATATATACTTTTATTTATTTAAAAATATTAATACAATATTACTGTAATGCTAATAGTAACTTTTTTTTTTTAATTCCTTTTTTTTATGTAACTTTTTTTTTAATTCCTTTTTTTTATATAACTCTTTATATACATTTTATAACATATTATGTTTTTCATAATTTAATTATCTTAAATAGTAACAACTTTTCTGGTGAATCATGTTGTGAATCCGGATACAATTGTGTAAAAATTAATGAATGGTATTCACAATGTCAAACAGGTGGAAGTGCAACTACACCAGAAAGTAATGCTGTTGGCGATCAAAACAATAACTGGAACCAAAACCAAAATCAAAATCAAAATCAAAATCAAAACCCAAATCCATGGGAAAATAACAATAATAATTGGAACAATCCATGGGGAAACAACCAAAATCCATGGGGTGGTAATAATGACTGGAATCAAGGCCAATGGGGTGGTAACAATAATAATCAAAACCAAAACCAAAACCAAAACCAAAACCAAAACCAAAACCAAGATCAAAACCAATGGAATGGTAACCAAAATACTCCAGAACAACCAGCTAACCAACCAGTTGACCAAACAACTAAACAACCAATTGATCAAATTATTAACCAACCAACTAACCCAACAACTAACCAACCAGCTAATCCACCAGCTACTGGTGGTGGTGCCTCTTCTGGAAATTTCTTCGAAAATGAAATTTATGCCAACCCAAAATTCATTGAAGAAGTTGATTCTTCTATTCAAAAATTAAGTCCAGAATTAAAGGCAAAGGCTGAAAAAGTTAAAAGTGTTCCAACTGCCGTTTGGTTAGCTTGGGATGGTGCTCCAGGAGAAGTTGCCGGACATCTTGAATCTGCTGGTACTAAAACTGTTGTTTTCATTCTTTACATGATTCCAACTCGTGATTGTAACAGTAATGCTTCTGCCGGTGGTGCTTCTGACCTTGAAAAATACAAGGGTTACATTGATAATATTGCTAGTACTATTAAGAGTCACCCACAATCTAAGGTTGTTATGGTTGTTGAACCAGATACCCTTGGTAATCTTGTTACTGGTTCAAGTGAAAGTTGTAAGAATGTTCATTCCTTACATAAGAATGCCTTATCTTACGCTGTTAATGTCTTCGGTAGTATGAGTAATGTCAGTGTTTACCTTGATGCTGCTCACGGTAAATGGTTAGGTGGTGTTACTGATAAGGTTGCATCTGTTGTTAAAGAAATTTTAGATAATGCTCCAAATGGTAAGATTCGTGGTTTAAGTACTAATGTTTCTAACTACCAACCAATTGCTTCTGAATACCAATATCACGAAAAACTTAGCAGTGCTCTTGCTGGTGTTGGTTACCCAGGTATGAAATTCATTGTTGATACTGGTCGTAATGGTGTTGATATTTCTGCTGCCTTCAGTCAAACTGAAACCTGGTGTAACTTCATTGGTACCGGTTTTGGTGAACATCCAAAGGGTAATCCAAACCCAAGTATGCCATTATTAGATGCTTACATGTGGCTTAAGACTCCAGGAGAAGCTGATGGTTCTGCTACTGGTTCTAGAGCTGATCCAGTATGTGCTCGTTCAGATTCTCTCCAAGGAGCTCCAGATGCTGGTCAATGGTTCCATGAATACTTTGTCCAATTATTAGAAAATGCTAACCCAGCTTTCTAAGTATAAATTAATTAAAAAAAAATTTTTTTTTTAAAAAAAATTTAATTGATATTTCAAAAATAATATTTAAAAAAAAAAAATTTTTTTTTTTTTAATTTATTTGTTAATAATTATTTAATAGTAAAAATCACTTTTTTTTTTTTTAATAAAAAAAAAAAAGTTTTTTTAATGATATTATATTTACGTAAATGAAAAAAAAATAAAGTAATAAAAATATACATATAATTTTATTAAAATTATATGTATATTTTTTATTTACTAAAAAACGCTCTATGTAAAGAATAAATTTTTATTTATTTATAAAATTATCTTCATTAATATGATTATTTAATAATAATATATATAACCTATATAGTAATAAAAATATAAATAAAAGTAGATTTTTTTAAAAAAAAAAAAAAAATAATTATGTGTCAAAAAAATTATATGTAATTATTTATTATTATTATTATTATTATTATTAACTATTATTATTATTATTATTATTATTAACTATTATTATTATTATTATTATTATTATTATTATTATTATTATTATTATTATTATTATTATTAATTATTAATTATTAATTGATTGATTGATTTATATATTTTTATCAAAATAATAATTATTTTTATTGTTTTTACTTTTTTTTTTTTTTTTTTGTTTTTGGTTTAAATTATATTATAAATTTTAATAATAAATATATATATATAATAATAGGATCAATAGTATAAGTAATACAGATATTTTTGGAAATAGAAAAATTGCTAATAGGTATCGAATTTATATTTTTTTAATTTGTGGAAGAGAATATGATTTTAGTGAAAGAATTAACAATTGTCCATGCAAAAAGGAATGAGAATTTTTGTTTTAAGTGTCAGAGTCTGGTACATATTCAAAATCATCATTCTTGTTGCGATCTGCGGCTCTATTGAATGATATCATGCCTGTTGTCTGTAAAAGATAACATATATTGTTCAATAAATTCAAAACCAACCTCTCCAAGGAACGTCAATGCTGATAACATAATAGGACAGCCTAGTAGGGCAAATGCCGATCCTATTACCGACCCAAGTAGAATAGAATAGATCAATTTTACTTTAATTCAACATGTAGAATTAAGGTCTAGTATGGATTTATTATTTTTACATGTTATTATACTATTTTTTTCCTCCTATATTCATTATGATCTATAATGTTTAACCGGTTTTTAATTTTTTTTAGTATCATTTTTTTTATTATGTGTTTTTTTTTTTTATGATTCATGTATTTTAATATTTAAATTCAATAAAGATGGCGTACGAATTGCGAATTATATAAATAAAAAAAAAATTAAACAATGATTTTTATATAAACTAAATAATGATTATATTTTAATTCAGAAATAATAAAATTAAAAAATAAAATAATATTCCTTTGTAATCTTATTAGATTAAATTACTTTTTTTTATTTAATATTAAATTGTAAACTATTTTAATTATTAATTAATTGATTATTTAATTATTTAATCTAATTACTATTATTTTATAATTATAATTCAATATTCTAAATATTATTATTGCTATTAAAATGTAATTAAAATTTTAGTAATTATTATTTATTTAATCTATTAATGTTTTAAATAATAAAATTAAAATTATAATATTTATTTTAACAATTATACTTGAAATATTTTTAAAAATAATTACCAAAACAGTTAAAGATAACTCAGTTAATATACTACCGGTGTGAGTCCGAGAAAGGAAAATTCTTTCATTAAAAAAATAAACCTTTAATCCAATACATGATGATGTTGGTTGATTAGCATATTTATTTGGATTTGATCTGATTATAGAGGAATCCCCAATCCCATTCGCTATTACATTTTATTTCTATTTTTTATAAATATATAATGTTTATATTATTAGTATTTTGATTAAGAAGATAGTATTCTTTTTATAAAGTAAAATAGTATAAAAATTAAAATAAATATTTAACAATAAATTTACTGATAATCTTATGAAGATTATAACAATAAAAAAATTAATTCTTATTATACAATTTTTTAACAATATTGATTACTTAAACATATATATATATATATATTAATTATAAAACTTTACCAAAAGTATATATTAATAATATATACAATATTATAAAATTAATAAAAGTAATAATTTCAATAATATCTAATAATGTATTAACGAAAAAACAATTAATAATATGTAAAAATAAAGATTAATGCTAATAATATTTTATCAATATATAATATTATAAAATAAAGATTAATACTAATAACATTTTATCAATATATATTATTATCTTATTATCCATTCAAAAGATTTAAATAATTTATCCAAATTTTATATATATAATAATTACTTTTATGTTTAATATCTCTTGAAATAATAACTTTAAATGGTTAAAAATTGTATATGTTGTAGATATCAAATAGAATTTTCATATGAGAGTATAATTAGAACTAATTAGAACTAAGTTCGCGAAAATATTTATAATTATTGAATTAAAATAATTTAACCCTTTGTAATTTTAAAAAATATCAAACATAAAAAAATTATTTGTTAGTCCAAACCCTTTAAGTATATGTCAATTTAAAAAGTTAAATCTCTATTAGTCTTTTAATTTCAATATTTATTAGCAAAATTTAAATTTTTGTTTAAGAAATATTTTAAGATATTAATAAACATTGTAAATAAGCTTCAATTAATAGTAATTTATAAAGAATAAAAAATTTGAAATGTTAAATGTGGGTAGTTTTGGTTTAATAATGGTCAGGTCAAGATGTTTAATTAATAACAAAATAACTAATTAAACAAATATATAATTAATAGGCAAATTTATTTATTAATACACAATAAATTAATTAATTAATTAAAAGAACACGTTTTTAAAATAATTAAGTTTTATAATAATATTTTTTATTAATAATTAATTAAGAAAAGTTTAAACAATAATTAGATTATTAAGTCATTAATTCTAAGTTATTTAATAATCTTACAAAGATTAAAAGGAATTGTAATTTCAATCCTTATTTATACTTTT
This sequence comes from Anaeromyces robustus, assembly GCA_002104895.1. Classification (NCBI taxonomy): domain Eukaryota; kingdom Fungi; phylum Neocallimastigomycota; class Neocallimastigomycetes; order Neocallimastigales; family Neocallimastigaceae; genus Anaeromyces; species Anaeromyces robustus. The sequence goes on along the minus strand of MCFG01000054.1, from coordinate 46,258 downwards.
TCTAAATCTAATAATTATTAATACATTTAATTATTATAATCTATTGATAATATATTTATACATGTATAATTTTAAATAAAATATATGAATAAAATAATATTGATAAAAATCTAACTATATAAAACTAATATAAAACTATATAAACTATTAATAAATTTAATGATAAGAATTATAATCTAAGATTTATATTTATAACTATTCTAATTATCTAACTAGTTAACTATTTAATTATTTAATTATTTAGTATACTATTTAATTATTTATCTATATATTAATTATTTTTATCTTTGGATTTTTATGATCTTTCTGTATAATTAATTCTAGATAAAATGGGATATTTTTAATTATTTAAGATCTTAAGTAAATTTTAAATCTTTTTGAGATTTTTTAGAATTCTAAGAATTTCTGTAAATTAATATAATAATCAACTATTCTAATTTTTTATAAAATAATTAACAATTATTATAATATATTATATAAATTATTATTATTATTATAATTAAAATTTTATAGATTATTTGAAGGCGTTTTCTGTATATCTGAATAATTATTATTATTATAAATTATAATATAATTATTGAAATAAAAAGATTTTATCTATATAATTTTATAATTATTTATTTATGGATCCTTGTAAATATTTAATTTATTTTTATATTGTGTAAACCTTTAAAGTCCAATATCTCGCCAACCAGTGGTCCAAATGGGCTGAAATTCAGATATGTTGTAGCTCTCGAGCAGAGCTTCCCAATGAGCATAAAATCAAGCGGATCTTCAATATTTGCCAAGTTATCGTTATTTTTCTTCTGATTATTTTTATTAATATCTTAAGGGTTAAATTAAGTTGATTAATATTTATTTAATTTGTCCAAACCCTTTACAATATCAATTTAATTACTTTTTAATATTTGTTTATTTTATTGAAAATCGAATTTTAAGTGATTTAGTCAATAACGAAATTTAAATGTAATTGATCTATTAGTGAATTTCAATTTTAAATCCACTAATATTCGCGACATGAAACAACGGATTAGGCAATAATGAATATTTAAGGAAATATCATTATTTTGCTGATGCAGGAAACATGTATATTCATAAACAATAAATATAATTAACTTATATACTAAATAATTATTACTAATGAATCAATAAAATTAAAAATAAAATAATCTTTTGTTTAACTCTTCTTTTATTTTTATTATTCTTATTTTTAAATACAAATTATTGATCGTCTTATAAAAGAAAGAAAAATTATCCTCTTTTTATAATACATGAATTTTATTATTATAGTCTTTCGACTATTATTATTATTATTATTTATTTAATTAATCTAATTATTATTATTTATTTTATAATATAATTCTCTATTCTAAACATTATTTTCTAAGATTTATTTTAATATTAATTATTATTGTTATTATTATTTATTAATATTTTCTATTCTAATTATTAAATATTTTATTAATCTATTTAGTGTTTTAAATAAAAATTAAAAATAAATATTATACTTTTATACAGAAATACATTTAACTTCTGTATTATACATTTTATAAATAATTCATTTATTTTATAATTAATTTTTATTATTTTATTTATTTTATTTTATTTTAATAATATACAGAATATTTATTTTCTGTATTTGTCCAGGGTTTTTAAGTTGGAGGGAAAGGATAAGGGAAAAAGGGAAAAGAGTGGATAGTATTATTTAATTATAATTATTTATATATTTATTATTATAAATATTTATTATTATAATTATATTGAAGTATTAAATTTATTAAAGGTTAGAATTAGAAATATTAATAATTATAAGAATATAAATAAAATGTATTAATAAAGTGTTATAAAATATTTGATATTGATAAAATATTATTTAAAATATTATTTATTATATATAAAGTTTATTATAAAATATTAATAAGATTTATTTAAAATATTAATAAAGATATAGAATTTATTATAAGATATTAATAGGATTTATTTAATATAAAATATTAATAATATTTATTTATTATAAGAATATTGATAAAATTTATTATAAGAATATTAATTATAAAGTATTAATAAAATTTATTTGATATTAATAAAATATTTATAATTTATTTTAAGATATTAATAAAATATTGATAATATAAAAATAATTTTTAATATAGATAAAATTATTATGTTTTAAGATATTAATAATATTATAAAGAAGTTTTATTAAATGTTAGTTTATATGGGATAAAAGGTTTAAAAATATGGGTTTAGAAATAATGTGTATATAAGGGAATATTGTATCATTGCTAATACAAAATGGTAATATCTTAATTCTTTATAGGGAAGAAAGTGATATTACCTATGTATTTTCAGAATAACTGTCTAAGTTATTTTCCAGTAGATTGTAAATTTAAACACTAAAATTGTTTTATAAAAACACAGTTTTATTATTAAGTTTAAAATATAAAATTTATTTATTAAAATTTTATTAAATTTATTATTATTTATTAAATAGTAGTTTTATTCTTAACTAAACTATTTTATGTTGATTATATATTTTAATTTAGTAATTTATTCTAATAATTATTAATTTATTATATTTATGACTAAGCTATTATTAAAAATAGTAGTAAAGAATTAATTTACATAAAAATATTTACATGTATTTATATTTTTCTTTAAAATTAAACTATTTACAATAATAAATAAAATAATACAAGTATTTATAAAAATATAAATAAAATAATTAAAAATTATTGAATAAAATAAGTAAAAATGTATAAAAATAATAATAAAATAAATAATAAAAATAAATAATATTATTAATAAAATTATAAAGATAAACTGTTTATTTATTTATAAAGTAAATAAAATTAGTTGTTATTTCTAATTTAGAAATGTTTAAGTGTAAAGAATATTTAAAAAGTATTTAGAAGGTATTTTAAAAGTGTTTTTAGAAACTATTTTCGAGTCATATTATTTAATTAAAATATTTTAGAATCGTTTATTATTTTTATAATATTAATTATAAATTGTTTATAATTTATATAAATTTAATATTCAATAATATTTTTAAGAATTGATTTAGTTTAAGATAATAATGATAAAGATATTGTTTTAAAATATAATTTAATAATCTTATTATTTTTTTATTAATGTTATTAATTATTTTAAATGATAATTCAATATAATATTAAAATTTATTAATTATTTGAAGTTTAGAAAATAATTATAATTAAAGTAAATTAATAATAAATTATAGAGAATAATAATAAATAAAACTCATTAGAATTTTTAAATGTAAAGTTAATATTATAATTAAAAGTACTATAAAAATTTCATTATTTATCATTGCCTTTAAGAAAATATCCAAATAGTGTAGTGGTTATTACGTTTCCTTTACACGGAAAAGGTCTCCGGTTCGAACCCGGGTTTGGGTATAATGCTTTGTTTTTATGTTTTATTTGAAAAAGTCTTCATTTGTATTTTACATTTTTATTATTTTTTTAAAAACAAATAAACAAAAAAGTATAATTATATTGATAATAATCAATTATAATAATAATGAAAATAATAATAATAATAATTATAATAATCATAGAAAAACAACAACATAATAATATGTGTTACAATTATTTTTTTTTTTAAAAAAAATAGTAATAATAATTGTAAGTAAATACATAAAAAGTAAAATTCTGTTTTATATATAAATACATACTATAAAAATTAATTTTAATGTGGTAATTCTGTTAAAAATATTTTTAATGAATATATATATTTAACATATATAATAATAATGATTTATTGTTGAATTAATAGCATTATCACAATTATTATTATTAGTTTGAATTAATAATATTATTGCAATTACTTATTATTATTAGTTTTATGTTTACTATATAATAATAGTAATTAGTAATATAAATTTTTTTTTTTATACACAACTAAAAATTTGACAACTCATCATAAAACGCCACTTCATTCAAAAAAAATATTATTTGAAAGTTTTTTTCAAGTTATTTAATTAAATTTAATTTAAATGAAATGTAATTTTTTTTATTAAATGTAATTTACATATTACATTATACGTTACATATTTCCATATTTAATATTAATGTAATTAAATATTAAAATTATATTTTATTTTATTCTATTTTTGAAATCATACGTAAAGATAGTTTTTTTTTATACTCTTTTAATTGTTATAAATATTCTAAATATATTAATACTATATATAAATTGTATTAATCAATAATATACAAAATAATAAAAAAACATAAAAAAATAAATAAATAAATAAAAAAAAAAAACATCAAATATTAATATTTGTATCTTTTTTTTTTTTAAATAAAATTACGATATAATAAATATAAAATATATATATATATTTTTAACTTCCCATTTAGCAAATAAAAAAACAAACAAACAAGAACAAAAAAACAAAAACAAAAACAAAAACAAAAACAAAAACAAAAACAAAAACATAAAAAAAAAAAAACAAAAGAACAAAGAAAAAAAAAAACAAAAACGAAAACAACAAACAACAAAACAACAACAACAACAAAAAAAATTAATAATTAAAAATTAAATTTAAAAATTAATAAATAATAAATAAATTTTTAAAAAAAGTATATAATATATAAATTTATAAAATATAAATATTTATTAAAAATGTCATCTACTCCTTTCATTGGTACAATTTCTTATTTATTGGTTGGTCACTGTGCTACCATAACATTTCTTTCATTACCATCTTTTCCTTTAAGAAGACAAATTGTTGAAAAGCTTTCTAGCAGTCAAAATAGAATCCTTAATCGCATAAGATTTGTATATATTGTACTTCATGTATTTATTTTATTACTTTTTATTAATAATTTAAGACAAATGGCCCGTTTTAAGGAACAATTGAATAACGCTTATAAAGATACAAGAACAGATAATTCAACACTTACTGATTTATCAAAGAAACTTCATAAAACTCAAAGAGACTTTTATATTTTAATATTTACTTTATTCTGTGCAATTATTACATATTTACTTCATTTATTAGTTTTAAAAATGGAAAACTACCGTATGAAATATATTAGTTTAAAGGAAATGTACACTAATCTTGAAAAGAAATGTTTAGAATTAAGTGACAAAGTTAATGTTTTAGAAACTAACGGTAACAAAATTAATCAACCAACTGAAGATGTTTTACCAGAATATTCAGTAGAAGATAAAAATAATTTAACTAAAAGAAATAATACTACTAAAAAGGATGAATAAATAATATAAATAAGATAATATTATATATATATATAAAAGTATATATATTTAAAACATTCATTTTAAAAAGAGAATAATAAGTATAGTAATAATGAATAAATAATTAAATAACTAAATAAATAAAAATAAAATGAAAACAAAACAAAAAACAAAAACAAGACAAAAACAAAAACAAGTAAAACTATTTATTATATATATTAAATAAAAAATTTTTTTATTGATCAACTATAATTTATTTTATTTTTTTTTTAAAATGAATATTTGATAAATTAATACATATATTCAAATACATATATGATAATTTTGAATATTCATTTAATTTTTTTTTTTATTAACTATTACCCCCTTTTTTTTTATAATGTATTTTTTCTAGTCTATTATATATTAAACATGAAGCAAATAAAATTAAATAAAAAAACATAAAAAAAAAAAGTTTTTTCTTTTCTTTTTTTCTCTTTTTTTTTTCTTTCATAAACGTGTTATTTTGATGTATATTTTTTTGTCTTATTTTTTATATAATAAAATATAGTTATTTAGATATTAAATTGTATATTTTTTATGTGTACTAGTATTAAATATTTAATATTTAGGGAAAATGAACTAACAATCTAAATAAATAAACATTTTTTTTTATTAGAATGTAAATAAGAGATTGAGAAAAAAAAATGTTTTATTTAAAAACTTTACTATATATATATATATATATATATTTTTTTTTTTTTTAGACAGATTTATTATTTTTTGGTTATAAATGAATAGAATATTAATGATAAAGAAAAAATATTTATTGGATATGTAATATTTTTAATTAACTATAAATTTAATAATTTATAGTTAATTAAATACTTTAAGAATTAAAATATAATAAGTATTTCGTATAATATTGGATAAAATTTTGGTCATCAATTTGATATTTTTTATCATAAAACTTTATAAATATTCATAATAAAAATCATTTTTTATTTTCAGGTCAAAATTAAAAAAAAAAAAAAAAAAAAAAGAAAATAATTGGTGACATTCCTGTTTATCAAAAATTATTCTCTTTTTTAAGATGTATTAACTGAATGTTCCGGTTCTGATGTACCAATTGAGATTCATAATATTGTCATCATTGATATTCAAAATGTTGGAAAATCAAACAGTATTGAGAATATCTCTGAAAATGAATTACTAAGAAAAGACAGAATTGGTACAAAAGCTCCATGACAAATCAGTCTTATTAAATCAATAACCGGTAATGAATACTGTCATATTATGTATAGCGATCAAATCTAATGAAAAATGGAAAACTATAGATTTTAATCAAACAAATAAATATATTAAAAATATTAAGATGATATGTTTAAAGATAAGATATTTATGATAATGTTAATGCCCAATTAACCAAATCTTTAATATTGTTCTTGAAATTTATAAAAAAAGATTTATGTAACTTGATCATTATAGACTTACATGGAATTACTCATATAGATAATGATACGGAAAAATTGGTTTAGACTTACCTGGAATTAGTCATATAGATAATGATACGGAAAAATTGGTTAAAGATATGATTATTAAATATATTGAAAAACCTAAAAAAAAAAAAAAAAAAAACGATAATTCTTTTTGCACATAATTTCGCCTCTGAATCTTTTTTCGATGAATGCATTAAAATTTATAAAGTTAGTGAAAAAGAATATGAAGTGACAACATATTTAATAGAATTAATTGTTTTAACAAAGATTGATTTTGTAACGACAGATCAGATTATAAGTAATGTGGAAGATTGTGAAAGATATAAATTTGCATATTCTCCTGTACTTATAAGAAATAATAATAATGATGATGAATAGCAATACAAATAGTCTTATAATGAAGAACATAAAATTGAACAAGAAACTATTAAGAATCATCTTAGTAATCCAAAATTAAAAGATATATGTTCAAATTATCAAGACGTCAATGGAAATACATGTTTAAACTTTCAAGGTATTGATGAACTAATTGTTAAATTAATATATAATTCAAAGTCTCCATTTGAATAATTCCAAAAACGAATTAAATTTAATATTATATCAAGGAATTTTTTTTTTATCATCAATACCTTGATAAACTAATTGATAAATTAATATAAAATTCAAAGTCTCCATTTGAATAATTCCAAAAACGAATTAAATTTAATATTGTATCAAGGATTTTTTTTTTTTTTTAGAGTTAGGTTAAGTTTAAAATTCCAAGTACTTTATTACCATAAAATAACTTTAATAAAAATGAATTTAAATATTTCTTAGAATCTCAGTACCATTTTAAATTTGAAAAACTAAAAAGTGAAAAAATAAAAAAAAATAAAAAAAAAATAAAAATAAAAATATAAAAAGAAATATTATATATATATTTATGAATTCATGGTTCCTATACCTATACATTCCTACTCAGAACAACAATCATCATTGAATAGAGAGAAATATTCTATGCCAAGTAAATTAAAAAAAAAAATTTTTTTTATTTCATTTTCCATATTTGGTTATATAGTTAAAATGTTTTATATATTTTTTATTATATATATATATTTTTGTTATATATATATTATTATTATCATTATCATTATCATTATCATTATCATATTATTATTTCTTAAATATTTTATATAAAACATTTCAAATAATTGATTTTTTCAATAGTTGTTCATTTCATATTATATTTCATATTAAGTTATTATTATTATTATTATATGTATATTTCTTATATGACATTTACTCGCTAGTTTGAACATTTTGAACATATGAAAATGTGAAATGCATGATATAATAAATTAATATTGTATAATGTTCAATCGTTATATATTAAGAATTAAGTATCTAGTTGTTTTGTTTTATTATTATTATGTTACATATTTCATATTTTATATTGGTTATAATATTTATTAATTTTTTTTTATATCATTCAATTCGTATTTTATATTTGTTTAATAGTAATATATAATATTTATAATTTATACAATTATATAATACATTTCTTATTACAAGTCAATTAATTATTATAAACTTTTTTCATTTTTACATGTTTTTTTTTAATATTAATTTTAAACATTATTTTTTATTAAATTTTTAATTATTTATTTTATTCTTTTTGTATATATATAATTATTTATACATTCAATGTTCACTAAAGATTTTTTTTTTTTGTTATAGTAAATATATACATATATATTTATATTTATATATTTACTATATGAAAGTATTATGAATAATTTATTTAATTTTTCAAAATTTATTTCATTTCATTAAATATATTATGATGGCATTCAAAAACATATATTTATATTTTAGACAATGAATTGTTACTTCAAATTATTAAGATATTTTAATTAATTTCATTAATTTATAAAAAAATATTATATATATAAAAAAATATTATATATATATTTAAAATTAACATGATAAGATTTTTCACATCAATGTACAAAAATACAAAAATTATGAAATACTATTTATTTTTATAATATAAACAAAGATATACACAGAAAATAAAAATTTGATACAAAAGATATAATAATTTTTTTTTATTTTACATTTTTTTTATTTTATTTTTTTTATTTTTTTTTATTTTTTTTATCTTTTTTTTAATTTTTTTATTTTTTTTTATTTTTATTTTTTCTTTTAATTTTTATAATTTAATAAATAACTAAAAAACACTATATAGGTTAAATTATTTTTAAATGAAATGTTAATATTCCGAATGCAAAGTATATAAATAAATATTATTATTATATTTTTTCCATAAAATAAATAAAAATATTTATTTTCATTTTTAAATAATTATCTTATTTGATAAATAATTAAAATGATATTATTATATGATATAATTTTATTATTTAATAATATATTGATATATTAATTAAATAATTTTAAAGAAATATATTTTTCAACAATATTTAGTTGAAGGAGTTACGTTGATATTAGCTTTTTATTTTTTACTTTTACAATTAATTAACTTTTATCTAATAGTACTTTAAATAAAAATGTTTGCCGTGATGAATAAAATTTTTTATATTATTTTTTCTTTTTCTTAAACCTTAAGTTTAACACATTTTTCTCTTAAAAGTTTTGAGGAATTCTTCTCAAAAGATGTTTGCTTACAGAAGTCAAGGTTTGAACAGTTATGAGTTTCCGGTAAACGATGTGTAGAACAGAATGAAAATTGACAATAACGGCAATGTCCAACAATTTTTACAACTCTTGAATTACAACCTTCTAAGTGGCAACGATTACTCTTTTTATGATGAGCTATTGGAGTATTTGAAACTGAAGTAGTAGCAGAAGTAGTAGTAGTAGTAGATTCAGTTGGTGAAGACATTTTTTTTCTTATTTGTTATTTACTATTTGGTAAAAATATTTAAAAAGATAGATATTTATTTTATTTTATTTTTTTAATATTTTAAAAATATATTTTATTTTATAGATATAGTCTTTTTTTATGTTATTGATTGGTATAAAAATAATTGAATACGTTTATGATAAGTATGTATTTGTTATCAGAATTTATAAAAAAAATTATGGTATATCGTTATTATTGCTATTATTATTTTTTTTATAAAATTTTGTTTATCGTTTTATTTTACAACTATTTTTTTTTTTTTGGCTATTATTTATTTATCTATTTTATCAGTAATAACTAATAATATTTTTTTTTAAATAATAACTCTTTTTATAATTTTTTATATTTAAAAAAAAAAGGTAAAAAAAAGGTATGAATTTGAAGTTTTTTAAAAATTTTTTATTGAAAAAAACTAGACTATTTATACTTTTTTTTTATTTATTTATCCATTAATTTAATTTCTAATCATCTTTTTTTCTGTTTTATTCTAATAAATAAATATGATACATAATATATTTAATTATATAATAATAAATATAAATATATTTTTTTTTAGGATTAATAATAATGTTAATTAGTAATAATTTAATATTAATTATTAATCCTTAAATTTTTATATTTTTATTCTATTTATTCTATTTATTATTATATTATTATATATTATATATTATATATTTATTATTTATGTATTATTTTTCTTTACTAATTAATAATTAATAATTTGTTAGAAATAATAATATTAATTATAATATTTCTTTTTTATATTATTTTTTTTCATTAATTTGTTCTTTCTTTGTATTCTTATTTTATTTTATTTATTTTGCAATTGATTGTAATATATTGATTATTTAAATTTTGTATAATTGATGTCAAATATTAATTTAAAATTATAACATTTAATCATTTATATTCTATTATATTATTAATATTTATATTATAAATTTTAACTTATTAATAATTATTATTAACAAGTTTAAATATTAAGTTTATCCTCAAAATAATTAAAATAATCAATTAATTAATTCTATCCCTAATTTTACTATATTTACTATATATTTGCAATATATTACAATATATGGTAAAACAAAAGTTAAATTTTAATAAATAGATATAAGAAATTTTCATTCTTCATTTTTTATTATTTATTTTAATTTTTTTCATTAAAGTATAAAATTAAAATAAAAATTATAAAAAATTATTACTTAATATGCTATATAATGAGTAATAATAATATAATAAAATATAATAAAATAATATATTGAAATATATAAAGAATTGAATAGATAAAAAAATTTATATAAAAACAAAAAGCAAAAAAAAAACATAAAACAAAACAAAACAAAAATAAAAAAAACAAAAAACAAAAAAAAATAATAAAAAAAAAACAAAAAACGAATAATAAAAGAAATAAACTATATATAAATGAATAAATGAATAAATAACTAAATAAATAACTAAATAAATAAATAAATAAATAAATAACTAAATAAATAAATAACTAAATAAATAAATAAATAGAAAATAAAAAAATAGTTAATAATAAACAATTAGAGAATTTTAGAGAATTATATTTTTGATTAGAGAATATATAAAATATAAAAAAAGCAATATTATTTATTTTTATAATTGTTTGTTATTCATGGTATAATAAT